>JAOCPU010000069.1:0-160298 GCA_035772785.1 Phlebiopsis flavidoalba
GGCCAATGTGCGGACATTTCTCGCGCTGGGTTACGATCGTGGAGCGGGGTGCAGGTATGCCAAAGGCTGAGGCGCGATTCGTCGAGGAAATGTGAGATGTTTCTCCTGGGGCAAGGGCCATACCTGCTATGTAATGCCTACGATATTGCCCTTAACTTTCGTGCGATACGTTTTGTGTGCGTGGGCCTGTGTGAGAGTGTGAATTAATTGTCTATTAGAAGGGAAGTCCTGGTGAGAGCAAGCACTCGTCACAAGTATTGCCTTGATTGACGCGACTTGAGCTACGGGCGGAATATCGAGACAAGACCTCATTGAAGCCTGATTTTCACTTTCACGCACTTCGGACAGTCTACATTCACTTGGCACCGGGGCGAAAAAAAACTGAAACTACCCGCAACAACCACCTGCATTTGAGCCGACTCGGGCTGATCAAAGATATTTCGATTACTTCTGGCCCATCCGAGGCGCGCCTGCTGAGGCGCTTGCTAGGTTCGGTTAAAACATATCCTAGGTTCGGAGCCGGCAGCCAAGGCCCTCCAAATTAGGACAGGCTAAGGTGCGCCTGCTGAGGCGCTTCTCGGTTCGGGCCGGCAGCCAAGGCCTCCAAATTAGGACAGGCTAAGGTGCGCCTGCTGAGGCGCTTCTCGGTTCGGGCCGGCAGCCAAGGCCCTCCAAATTAGGACAGTGCTAAGGTGCGGCCTGCGAGATCATGTAACGTACCTGCTTCGCTAACTCCTGCCCGAACGCTGCCCTATGTGCGTATACAAACTTCAAAGTTCATGCTGGTCAATCTTACTGATGATAGTTTTTTTTCGTTCCGCAATATCCACGTTTTGCCGCTTAAGACCTGTGGCCTACCCGCTGGTATTCGACTGCTGCACGTATTCATCATCATATTAGTAAGCGTTATAAACTGTCACGAGTCTTCGAGGGAGTTGAACGATCGCTGTGGCATAGCATTCAAGGGTGAAAATTTTGGCATGCCTATGCACGTTGATGATCGACCCCCACCTTCATCAGGCGCGATGTGGAAGAAGTACACCCATGAGCGCCATGGTGAGAGTGCCTGGCATTACATCGCGTGCACGCTAATCATTGGACACAGAAGCGCAGGTACTCGCGAATCGTGGCGTTCTGAAAATAGTGCGCGTAAGATTCGGACTGAACAAGCATCAAGACGTGCTTGCCTTGCCACAACAATGGGACAATCGAGCCTTGGCGAAGTTACCGGGGAGGAAATCGGTTATCGCTTTTCTCCATTGTTTACTTATCCAGCGGACAGTTTCCGGCGGACTGGATAACCTCCGTCAGGCATGCAGGGGGGACGTGAACATATACAGGGGAGGCGTCCAAATTCAGACCATGAGACTGGTTGGATCATTGGTCTCGGACAAGGAAACGGGGCGGACGACCGCGATACCAACATCCGGGATTGCAGGGTTTCTTGCTCGACTATAGGCCGAGCACCAACATGCTTGTTTATGGACCGCAGTCAGCAGTTCAGAAACACATGGAGCCGCGAATGTTGGGCCAGAAAGGAGGGTCCAGCAAGGAAGGACGATCCTGCAATGCTGGATACTACGCGCTCTCCGTGGAGCAGATCTCCTATCAATCCTGGACGACTATTTGGTATGCTTTTCTGTGTAAAATGTACGGAATGGGAGAGTAACCTATTGCTATCCGTCAGGGCTTGCTTTCGTCTGATGCACCCGGGGGACCAATGGCGGCGTATGCTGACGATCCCATTCCCCCACCTTGGACAAACTATTCCGTTTGACTCCGGACGCTGTGTCACCAACCATGCGCGGAACAACAATACCCCGCTGACCAGAAACAGCCGCTACCTCCCACGAGACACACAACCCCGCGTCCTCCGGAACAGACAAAGCGTACCACCCCCACGGCCAACCCTCGTGGCTTCGCACGAGCTTCTGCAGTGCGAGGGTCCAGGAATCCGGACGCCACCCCCAAGCAACCGCTGGTGTGCTGCCCGAAGGTCCACTGCCCGAGCGGCAGGTAGAAATTCCACAGGCCTCTCCAGAGCCTGAGCAATCAACGCAGGGCCACGCCGCTGCGGCTCTCAAATGAGGTTCCGCTGTCCGAGCAGGCAGAAGAGACTCCGGGCGACCCCCGCCAGTGACCCATGCTTCGAGGAAACCTAGACCGCTGCGCCTCTCCTCCGAGCTTCCGCTGCCCCGGGGTGTCCGGAAGAGACTCCAGACGACGCGCCGGGCGCGCGAGTATTCGGACGGCAACTCATGTCGCTGCTGGTGCTCCACGTCCACCGAGATTCCGCTGTCCAAAGCAGCTGGAAGAGACTCTGGACGACGCGCCAGGAGCCGATAATCTAAGGCTGGCCCACTAACCCCTAGGGCAGTCCAAGTTCGACGCTGTGACTGACAACATGTGCCCTGGCTGAGGAGGCACCGGATACGAATGTTGCCAGATGGAGGATGTTACGGGGGAGGTGGCTGGGACGAAAGATGTGGGTCCAAACCTGACGATGACACTGGAGTCGGACCTGACGGAGATGGATGTTGATGATTGAGAGACGTAACCGGCAGAGAAGCCTGGGGAGGGTTGATATTGCCGAGCTCATCGAGCGGCCTGTCGGAGCACGAGAAAAATCGATTTGCGAAGGCTCCGGGAAAGATGCCCGGATGGTGGCTACGTTGAACTTCACGATGGGAGGTGAAAGATTTTCAAACCTGGTGATGTGAAGCCAGATGTGAGTGACACGCCTTCCATTTCACTTGAAGTCGCTGACATTTTGGTAGGATCTTGATTGTCGCAGTCTCGAGTTCATGGCTCGGAGCCGTCCTGCTCTGGGACCCACGGTCGCGACGAGAGCGGACATCGCTTCTGCATACGACGACGGTGAACCCATCATGGCATTTGTAGATTACCCCTGTGCCGCAGACTATACAGAAGAAAAGGCGATGGAGGCCGAAATGAAAACACGAGCAGTTGCTCAGCAACAATCGAGTAGTTGTGATGCCATGCAGAGGAGAGGAACCCTCGAACTTGGGACTGGAACGAGCGTTGCATCTCGGGGCTAACGGGTGGATTACCGGTGGTAAAGTGCCTGGGTTGAAGCACAACGTAGAATGGCAGTGTGGAGTACGGGAACGACGCAAACGCGATTTCATTGACGTGATTATTTCTAGCTGCCCGGTTGCGACGTTGTGAAACAAATGGCGAAGATCTCACGGTTGTCGAGCCGTTGAAGAGTTTTTTGGACACAGTGGAAAGCGGCGAGGATCGCGTTAATTTACTGGATATCGCTACTAGCAGAGGCGGTTAATACCGCCGATGATAAGGTACGTGAAAGATTCCAGTGTTGGCAGCGGTAATTGACAGGTCGCATAGGCGAATATCAGACAATGTTAGGGCAATGGAAGTGGCGCGGTCAGTCACCAAGGCGAAGTTTCTACAGGCTGACTTAACACTCATGCTGGCATGGGCCATCATAACGGGCCCGGGGTTCCTCACCTTGGCTCATGGGGATCGGTTCAGGGCTCGCTACATGGACAAGGCCAGTCCTCGGGAAGCAAGTTGTGGGCCTTTTTGCGAGTAGTTCCGAAGTGAGAGGCAAAGGTCCCAACGAGGGACGAGCTAATAGACGCCTGGAAACAACAATCTAGAGCTCGCGAAAATTGCCCAGGGGCCGGACGGACCAGAGAGGCTGGCCGAATTCGTGCGTCCATGTTCATCCACTTGATTGAGTGGACCTGCTGTTGTGAGTCCAGGGCTGTGTCTTGTTAGAACAGATTGTTGACGAGAATGCAGGATAATGCCGCCAGGGATGCTCCACATGGTGTTTACCCCCGGAACGGTCGATCACGTTTCGTTTGGCGGGTTTTTCTTTTG
This sequence comes from Phlebiopsis flavidoalba, assembly GCA_035772785.1. NCBI lineage: Eukaryota > Fungi > Basidiomycota > Agaricomycetes > Polyporales > Phanerochaetaceae > Phlebiopsis > Phlebiopsis flavidoalba. The sequence goes on from JAOCPU010000069.1 coordinate 3,871, forward strand.
TTTTGACGTCCTCCACCTCATGGAGTGGACCCGGCGATGGATTCACGAAGGAGGTGGGGCTGGGACCAAACACTTACCACCCGTCGGTGCAGCGTCAACTGGCGAATGTCGTCATTGCGTGGGCTATAGGTGGAGAGGAAGGTGTGTCCGGGTTTTCCTTTGATTACTGCGTAGTCCTGATTAACATCTACAATTACAGTCGTGTACAAAGAGTTTGTAGCGGTGGCGCGAATGCTGCTACGCCCTGGGCTGTGCACATGGGCGGATGTGTTCGAGAAGGATTTGCCGAAGACCGCGGATGGCAAGGTCAAGTATACCGAGGTCCCAGCAGGAGACGGTAGCTGAGTGCAAGTTGGCTTGTGAAATCGTCACCGTGGTGATAGAGTTCAACAACGTAGTGGAAGAAGGACTATGGCAGAAAAGAAGAGGTAGAACCCCGGCGGGCTAGCCAAACGCAGAAAGACCGGGAACACTCAGGTACGAAGGGACCAGGTATCAGTCGCTCGTAACGCTCACTGACTCTGATGGCAGGCGATTTCACAGCCTGAGAAGCCCCTGGTTGAGGATGTCAAGAAGGGACGGACCGCCGCGCTTTAAGGGTGATGTGCCATGGTATTCTCTGGGAGAAGGCTCGGTAGTGTTCCAGCCTGAGGCAAAGCTTCAGGAGCTATTGTCTGGCTACGTTCCTCCCGCGCGATTATAAATAGGAGCAATTTTTGAACCGACCTCCGATTTAATTATAAGGGTGAAATTCTATGGTATTCTCTGGAAGAAAGCTCGGTACTGTTTTGTCGGGCCGATTACCCATGAGCGCACACCTCAGCCCCATCCCGATTTGGATGGGCTGGGGCATGGGCGGCAGGCAGCCGGTGAGTGATGTGCGACCATAGAAGTCATTGATGGCACTGACTTCGACACTCATCAGAGAAGCTATATAATTGGGCTTGATTCAATGCTTGTCGTCGATTCGACTCGGAGGTCGATTCAAATCGACCTCGATTTAAATCAGAGGTCGATTTGAATCGACCTCGGTTTAAATCAGAGGCCGATTTAAATCAGAGGTCGATTTAAATCAGAGGTCGATTCAAATCGGAGAGCGATTCAAATCGACGCTCGTATTAAATCGGCCTCCGATTCAGATCGTTGAATGTTATAATATGTTCTTTCTATACTGTCTGCCTTAGTGTGCTTGTATAGCTATGTTAATATGATGCCAATGTTCAATTACAACCTTTTCTGGGAAGCTGCAGGTCCACCCAGAGCTGAGATGACATTACATTACCAGTACATACTCTCAGAAGGGGTAATCTATGAGAGATGATATATTTGGAAAATGCCACATACACAAGCCACTGTAGTCTAACGGTAACGCTGGGAGCATACCTTCTGTATGGTGCGCGGGTTCGAACCCTGCACCTGGCACTTTATTTTTCGGTCTTTATTATGGGCCGCTCTGGCAATTTAAATCGACCTTGCGATTTTTAAATCGGCCGATTTAAATCGGCCTGCGATTTAAACCGGCGTAGACGCCCGAAAGTCGATTAACTTTGATCGCGACTATTAGTCGCGGGTATTTAAACAGGATAACTGAAGTCACTCTGTCAGCTTCCAGGTCCGTCTGACAAGGAATTGCGGCCTCACTGCGTACTGGTCATTTATGCTTGCCGACTGTTCAAATCAAACGCATCCAAATCCCGCGGCAGGGCGGGCAGAATATCATAAGAGTAAGTAAGAAGGGGTGGGGAGTACCATGTATAAACGGAAAGGTGGAAAACTGATGTTGATGGCTCTCCACACGCACTCTGAAAGATGAAAGTTGGCGCGCCCAGAGCTTCTCAAGACGCCCAAGGTTTGCCGAAACGATTCTCAGAACGGGCTGCACGAATTTTCGGGGGTGGGAGCTAATTCATGCATGCATTAATGCATAAGCGGATCTTTGCTCGTCAGGAGAGCTTCAATGTCAACGAGCACTTAATCTCTATGCCGGAAACATCACAATGGAATTCTCAGGATCCCATGAGCGACTTCTACTTACCCAACGGTTATCCACTACAAATGAGGCGAGCATCACGTCTGTGCGTTAACGCTCAGATGCGTGCGTGCGCGAACCCGGTAGAGCGCTACGTGCCCTCGAATTGAAGGCCGATGGGCCGAGGCCTGGGAAGCACGAAAAGACGTTGCGAATGGAATGTGGCTGTATAACTCTAAGCACAGAGCGGCGGCATTAGTAGTCGACCCAATTGCCCACAAGTCTGTAAGAGCCCGCCCGCTGCATCTACTCCGTGGCGAGTATTATCTGTGTTTCTCGCGATTGAGTAATGATTCGTTTTTGATGTGAGCATGAAAAACTTGTTGCGACTCAGGATTTAATGCACGTACCTCAACGCTTATAGTGCAGCATTTATTACTCTACAGTAATCTCTGGGCCGAAAGTACCTGTCGAAGCTGAACCGCTTGTCACGAACCTGTTGTTGGTGACAGTCGAAGACAGTCTAATGTTTGTACATATTATGATCGAAAGCTACCCGTTACCATTTCGAGGGCCCTAACCCGACTTGATGGCGTTTCAGGCGCCGAACCACTCGGTGAATTTACGCAGGATGAATTGTGCAAGTAATACAGAGCTCGGCGAGTAGGAAAAGAAGAACAGCAAGACCATTCTGGTTTCGCCGACTCGGCAGCCGATTCCTCTCCGAAACACTCTGCGAATGCGTCCTCATCCGGCCCCTCACTCGGGCGACATACTTCACGCCTGACGGTCTCTCGGCCCCGGAAGCGTCGTCTCAGCGATCAGCTTCCCACCAATGACGAGGTTTGAACAAAGTCGTACGTGGGTCCGAGAAGGGGTCAACAATGCCGACCTCTCTCGGCTGCCTGAGCGCCTTCGACACACTTTTTTACCGAAGTTGGGCACAGGGGCTCCTGGGGGTCGGCCGAGGGAGGTCGCCACGAACCAGCTGGGGCTCGCAAGGCAGAGCGGGGCATTCGCGGAAAGAAAGATTGATGAGCTGCTGGTCTTGCTCGCGTCCCTTGTTCTTGATGACGCGGACTGTGCCCTGTGTGGGGCTCGATGCGGTCACGACGACCTGGACCTCGTCGTTCACACTCGGGGAGAGTGATGTTTGGCAAACGAATCGATGATCTGGTTGCCCCACTGGTAGAACGCTGTAGAAGAAAGAAGCGGCTCATCCAGCGAGGACACACGATAAAATAAAGGGGCCAAGGATGCCTCACCAAACATATGGTGAGCGTTTCGCCCAGGATAACGGTCTGCACACCGCAACAATGTCTCCGGAGCAGCCCTCGTTGAAAAAGTCGAGGCCCACAACTTGCGTAATGACATGCGAAGAGATGAATGTGTCGGTCATAGAGCCGTGCGCTCTGCGGCCGTGAGGTTGAACGAGGAGAGCCCTCACAGCGTTAAATTCGTCCTATGTTTGTGAGGGACGTGGTTAGCATCTCTCTGCCCCTACTTGCAACATGGGGATCGCACATCACCCCTCTGGAACCGAAGATGGCCGCACCGCAACGGCAAGTGCTTGTTTTGATGACGATCAAGCTCGCGCTGCGGCGTCGGAGACGTGGCGACTGGGGCAGAATAGCCCCTTTGGAGGCCGGGTGTGCAACGTCTAGGGCTAAATAGTGCCCGCCGCGTCGCGCGCTTTGACGCGTGCAGCCCCGGATACTGCCCCTGCGTTGGGGAGTGCAAGGGCAGGACAGCGACAGTTTTCGAGAACGGTTTTGGATGAAGAGCGCAGAGACAGAACATGTATGCGATTTTTGCAGAAGGCAGTTTAGGCGGTTGAGTCGCTGGTAGATGAGTGTCTGAGTATCCTTTGCAGTCAACGCTCGCCTTTATACTATTCTCAGTTTCTCGCCTTGGTAGGGGGAAAAGACCAACCGCTCTCCTCTTGCCTAGAGTAGAATCCTGCATTGACAGCACCCCAGGGTATAAGTGGCATAGTATCTATCTATGAGAGCGTAAATGTCAGCCTCCCGAGCCTTTCATGCACATACTGGTATTGCAGCGTGCTAGCGTTCAGTATAACTCACCTACCGAGGGTGTGCGTCAGCTGCTACCACAACATACTGACGTGTTTGTGACCTTGGGGATGAGATGCCCAAGGGTCCCCCATACTGCGACGCACGTCCACGAGATTTCAGTGGAACAGAAGTGGCCGCTTCCCAGCCAGTCTGCCAAGTGGGCGATTTCTGTGGAGGCTTGAAAAGTAAGTATACCGGCATACTCGCTCAAAGTGTCTGACCTATAGAGTTTCCGCGGAGCTGAAAGGACACCGTTAGAGTGCTGTCAAAGCAGAAAAATACAAATACTGATCTGAAAGGTGGAAAGATGTGCGTGATTTTCATCTACGCACCGGCGGGCTCGGGTTCTCTAACCCCGCGCTCTCAAGAGGGCGTTAAACACCAGCCGATTCAGTGAACACGCCACATAATCAGCTACAGTGCATTAAACCGAGGAGTAGTCTGTACCACGACTCCGTGACCTCCGACTTGCGTCACCACAACTCCACGCCGCTGAGTCTCCGATCTTGATTACGCGACATCAGAATGGAGTCTCGTCGGGAGTGCGGGCGGCGGTTTCTGCGTCCTACATAATGATACCCATGGCTCCTTGAGCGGAGCTATCATATAACTGTACCTGGAGTGCATACGATACATCTCGGAGGTCGTGAGTCAAAATTGAAGGGTGGGAAATCTGGAACAGGAGTGCATACGACGCATCTCGTGCATCATGAGTTAACTGAAAGGCTGGGAAGCTTGGATAGGGGCCATCGTCTGTAGGAACCTAGGTTAGATATGAATGCACCCAATGCGGCCTTACAGATATAACTGTGGCGCAAAGAGCGACATGCCAGTAGCGGGATTTCCAACTATTTTCAAATTGAATTCAGACATGGCGGGAATTACTATTTGGAGTCTACTGTGCGTACCACGTTCTCCGTGAATCATATTTTGATGCTATGCGCATCCTTCAAACCAGATACGCCTTCAGAGGTGAACGATTCCTTCTCAATCTCGAGCCACGACCGTCCGAGACAAGCCCGTTTGTTTGCGCATGTTATCATCAAAAGCCACCCATTGCCATGTGGGAACCCTAACCCGACACATCAGCACGCTGCGGTCGAGGCGAACACGTTTGTTTGTATGACTACGCGTTACAATTGTGTGGAGACTACCGATCCAAACTAGCAGTTTAAGAGAAACAGAAAACTCGTACTCGTCGAGTCAGACCCTGTGTGCCGTCCTGCCCGGGTACTTTGGGAGACATGGTAGCTCATCCATATCATTCAATCCGTGCCTCAAGCCGCACCCCCAGTGTATGTGATAGTAGACTCGAACTGGCCGGGTCCCACCGTGGTCCTAGCAAGGGTCGCTCCACCCTCCACCAGGTTGAACAAAAACGCGCGCGGGTCGGTGGGCCCAACGGACTGCGCGTTCTCCAGCAACCGCGCCTCCCTGTACGCAACCTCGCCAAAGTTGGACAGCGGCTCCGTCGGCGCCTTGCCGACGAACCACCCGCCAGACGCAAGACAGAGCGGCGCGTCGGGGAACGTGAGCCGCACCGTCTGGAACTGCTCGTTCGTGTTCTTGATCGCCGTCAGCACGCGCGTGCGTGCGGTCCGTCGTGGTCAGGAGGAAGCGGACCTCGTCGCCGGGCGTGAACGTGACGCCGTTGAACTCCGCGACGACCTGGTTGCCCCATTGGTAGAAGGCTGCGAGAAGGGGTGAGTGGTGGTGTTTGCGCTGGGGAGACGATGGGTGGCTCACGCGTGTAGCTCACGTCCTCGCCGACGACGAACGATCTGTAGACCCGGCGAACAGGGACTGCGGACACCCGTCGTCGACGTCGATACCGATGAAGTGGATGGCGCGGGAAACGAACGCCCCGTTCGCGGGGCGGTGGGCCTCCTGCAGGCGGAATTGACCGGTTATAGCGGGGGAATTGATCCTGATGGACGAAAATATTGTCAGAACTGGGTTTTTTGCATGTGTATTTATGGAATAATAACAACGTACATCTGGACCAAAGAGGCCGACGCCTGCCGCGGTGGGACTGTTTACAAGAGTGGCCCTATCGGCGGCATTTGTCTTGTTGGGAGCAGGGATGCCGACCGGGAGAGGAACCAGCGCGGGAGTGGTCGTCGTCGTGTTGCGCTTGACGAAGCCGCCTGGGGAGCGCAAGCGCGGCGGCAGCGAGCACGGCTTGCACGAAGAGAGCAGAGACGAACATGATGATTCGAGGATGCTGTCGAGGTGGTCGAGTCGCTTGGTAGACAGCGTGAAGTGTCTGAGGTATGCTCTGCGACCCATGCACGCCTTTATACGCATTGTGCTGGTGCTGAGAAGAAAGCGCGACCTCTCTCCTGTTGCCCAGGATAGATCTCTGGGTGACCTCTGCAGTATGCAGGTGGCAGATTTCTATCCATCTACGTCGTCTGGCATAGACCCCTGATTTGCTTCCACGCTCTGCGAGTGGCAGACTTCTTGCCATGAAAGTGCTCAGGTCAGCATCCCGAGCATATCATGCACATACTAGTACCACAGCATGCCGTCGTTCAGTAAAAATCACCCTCGTGCGTCAGCTGCTGCCGTATATGACTGACGCGGTTCTGATTTCGAGGTCCAAATGACAAGGGTCCCCATACGACGATGCGTGTGCACGAGATCTGGAGGGGGAACAGAAGGGGTTGCTTCCAGGCCATTCTGTCACGTGAAGTCTGAGAGAGAACCTCGTTGAGTAAGTATTTGTAAAACACACCGACGTGCGTAATGCGCCTCACCGACAAACGTTCCAAGGAGCTGACATGGCATCATGATCAGAGTCCTGCCGAACGACAATACGAATACCGAGCACAAAGGGCAGTAACATCTAGGTGACTTGCATGCACGTTCGAGTGCGCTTTCAGGTGGGCGTCAACGCCAGACAACTCTAAACCGAGTGCAGCACCCAGCAAGCCGCACTGAACCGCGGCATGCTCCAGAGCCGCGACTCCGTGATCTCCGACTTGCGTCACCGCACCTCCACGCCGCTGAGTATCTGATCTCGGGGTACGCCCCATCAGCATGGAATCCCGCCGGCGATGGGCAGCTTCGACTTACCTAATGATACCCGCCGCCCATTGAAGCAGGTGGGACGACGGGACCTGGAGCAGGTGTGTCTAATTTTGAGCGCCGCGCGGCATGAGGCACACTGAAGCGTCGGGAAGCTGGAGCATGGGACGGTGGCTGGAAGCAGCTGCCTCGGGTAGGGAGCCTCGATGGCGGCGCGTATGGACACAATTGTGGCGCGGAGAATAGCGGATGCGTAACGGCATGTGCCCTCCTCGCCATCTGCGCCACGCACGATCGTTGAGTATAAAAACGTGCAAGTGCAGAGGCGCATGCACATCCTGCATACCTGCCCGGCCGAGGTAGTCAGGTGTTTACGACTTGATGTCCTGATGCGGGGTCGCCTTCGCATTGTGTAAAGAAAGGCCAGGAAATGCTCGTAGGGCCGAGTTATTCATGAACGCTCCAAACCGTACCGGTTCTGGTGCTGAGCGCGATTTAAATTGAGTAAGAGCTTTTTAAGTTAAAGATTCGCATGAATGTACGCACTCACGGGGTGTTCCACTCTCGTCGAGTCTTTGGAACAGCAAAAGGACGCAGCTTTGCAGATCTAAGAGCGGCGTTTCCGAACTCTGACTCGGCCGACAGTACTCTTCAAGCCTCAACTGTCCAAGATAGGGAGCGGCATATCGGCGCAGACTTGACCCTTCCTCCTCGGGTCAGGCTTATTCTTGTACTGGGAGTGTTCAGATTGGAACAGTGTTATCAGAAGTAAAGAATGGTTCCACTGACTTACTTTACGTGTACGCCTACTATGGGTGAGCAGGCGTATAGGAAGGCGGTGGAAGGCGCATTGCGTGTGAAGATCCCGAATGGCGTGACTTCGGGAGGTACCTTTGTGAGCGAGGAGACGGGGCAGTCTATAGCGGCTTGGTCATGGTTGCCTCTGAAAAGGGGGCACTGAAGCGGTCCTCACGGTTGATGCCGCATGGGGTCTGCGCGTTAGCAAGTCAGTCAAAGCCGGACCATGTGCGGGGTAGACTTTTACCATAGACATCAAATGACTTCGACCTTCTATACGTTCTTGAGCAAATATTGAGCCTCACACGTGTGCGCGCATGAGGAGTTCTGAAGCAGGGCTGCTGTCGGCAAGTCAGTCAAAGCCCGAAATACGTGCATTAACACCTCTTACCATGAATACCTTCATTTATACTTTTTGAGCTACCTTTGAGCCTTACAAGTGCACGCAGCGCTGAGCTCAAGTGCTCACTCCGCAAGGAACTGTACGCCGACCGCAGCCACGACGCATGGTAAGCATGACACGTTGTCTTTGCGTCAAATGTGTCCCCACGTATTCGACTGGCACCAGATATCCCCGCTGTTCCGTGAACGTCACCTCGACGCGAGCACCGTGTTGCCGCGTTTGCGGGACCTGTGAGGACAGACAAAAGCGGTCGGGGCGGACTGCTGCGTGTGTCCGGGCGGTATAAAAACCTCTGACGTAGGTCCCGACCCTTTCCGAGAAATGCTGAGGCCTTTTGTGCTTGAGGCTGAAAATTGAGACTGAACCCGCGAAGAGACCGGGCTGCTACGTACCGCCGCCTGTCCGCGCATGACGCAAACAGGAGCACAGGCTCGCCATGGAACAACCCCGTCAGACAGCGGGACGACTAGGTGTCTAGGGTGGCGTTAGTGAGTGCTTGAGCTGGGTATATGCGTCTCGTTGACTCACAATATCGGAGAGGCATGAGCCTGAACCCTCGGGGAGCCGACAGGGAGACGTGTGTCTCGCAGCACAAGCCCGTGATCGCCGTAAGCACCTCTCCGCGCTGGGTACCCACGTCGCACGTCGTCTCCAGCTCGGCACCGTGCGCGGCGCCCGCGGCGTACCTCCACACACTACATCCTTTGCGTTGCGCCCCGGCCCTCGCACGGAGCAACCACAGGGCAGAAATGACGATCGGCGCGCGACGAGGTGCGAGATCGTGGCAGACAAAAAATCTATCGGGATCCGGCCTCCCCCCGCGGATGAGGAGCAGCTCGGAGGCCAGGTGGCGAGCAGACTCGCCATGGGAGAAAGACTTAACGTGTGTGGGAAGTGTTGGTGGCGCTCTAGCTGGGTATATGTGCAGTCGGGCTTCACTCACAAACACGTAATAACCAGCTCGCCGCGTAGCACTGACATCGCATGCCGTCCTCCAGTGGGGGGAGTTCGGCACCGCACACGACGCCGCGGCGTACTTCCTAGGCTTCATTTCAGCATATGGTGGTAGGGATCCGAAAGGCCTGTGATGGGTTCACGGAGACGTCGAAGCTGTTGCCGGACACCTAACGCGTCCGTCCCTGCGTCTCGCCCATCGGGGGCGCAACCTTGACACGATGACGTCCATCGATACACCGCACAAAGCTGCTCGGCGCAGCTGCGACGTGCGCGGTGACTCTCGATTCGGAAGCGTCGGGGCGTAATCAACGTTGCGGATATGCGTTTGCCTAGTGCCTGATTGCAGGTAAATGCTGGCATTGTCTGAAAAGGCCGAGACGTGGATGTAGGCGCAGCCGGGATGGCGATTAAACCAGGTCAAGGCAATGGACGGACGAACACCGTGCGCAGTGATAAGCACGAACTCTCCAATTTTGCCTGGCTGCTTCCATGTCTACGGGCCAGGCACGCCCACGGAACTCTGCGGGGTGTGTTGGCATAGCCGTGCTGGTGGAACGGTGACAACGTCCGCGTGCCGGCGTCTGTCTGGCGTTGATGCAGCACCCGATGCCGGTGATCCGGGCTGCGTGCGCGGAACGGACGGTCGCCGTTTTTTGCACCCCGCGACGACCTGCCCGACGCTGTTTGACACCAGCTGGATATCGCGACACGCGGAGCAGCGCCCGCGACACAGCGCCGCGCCGGGGGCCTGGCAAGTCGCGGCTGGTGGGCGGGCAAGGGCGGGCGGTGCCAGCGGTGTGGCGTGCGATTTGCGACAGGCGCAGATGTGGTACGGTGACAGGGACGAGGCTCGCAGCGAAACGGCGCAGAGACGGGCGGCCATCGCGGGGCTTCTCTGCGCGCCGTCACGGGGGGCGTAGCAGGAAACGACGCCTCCATGCCCCGGCTGCCATTCTTTGCGCCCAGGAGCAAACCCGACCAACAACGCAGCATGAACCCGCCCACTGCCGGGTACATAACCCGCCGGGGCTCCAAGCGACCCAGCCACACCATGCACCAACACTCTTACCCCCGTTTGTGCGCCCCACGTTCACCGTGACCGACCCCGCGCCGCAAGGCGACGACACACCTCCTCACGCTCCCCGCGCTCGTCGAGTTCAAACGACGGCGCATAATAAAGACCACCTCTTTTGCGCGCAGTACGCGCATAACCTCAACGACCCGCCGACGACGAATATTACCCATGGTGCGCTCTTCGACGCCGTGCGCCGCTGTGAGGGGTGGCTCGCTGCGCAAGGGCTTCGCGCAGAGCCCGCGCGTCGTCGACGGAGAGGTCGTCAAGGCGCGGCCTGTCGGGATACTCATGGCGAGCGATGTTACGTGGTTTATTGCGTTTATTGCGCTGCTGCGTCTCGGTGTTCCCGTGCGTCGCTCTCTCCTCTCTCATGACTACCGCGCTCATTGTCGCAGGTGCTATGCATGTCCGCGCGTTCTCTCACCCGCAAGCCGTCGTCCACCTCGTGCACAAAACCTCCACCCAAGCGCTCCTCGTCTCCCCCCAACTCGACGTGCTCATCGCCGACTCCACCGCCCTCTTCGCCTCCTCCTCCCCCTCCTGGCACCTCTGTCCCGCCATACTCTAACTTCCTCAACGACCCCCCATCACCTGGCGAGGATTTCGGGGGGCGGTGCCCCCACCCGCGCCGTACTTCGGCACGCCGACCGCAACGTCGTGATCCTGCACTCGTCCGGCACAACCGGTGGGTTTCATGCTCTAGAGCGCGCATATATGCTGATTTTACCAGGCCTCCCGAAGCCCATCTTCCACTCGCACGCCCTACCTCCTGGGGTACGCCGCGTGCCACGATCTCACGCGCTGCCCAAACCGCCTCCGGACTCACACTTTCGACTCTCACCTCTCTTCCACGTACGCTCCTCCCTCTCCCCTTGTCTTTTTTACTGACGCAGCCCAGGGCTTCGGCCTTCTCGCACCCAGCCTCGCCCTCAGCACCGGCCTCCCCTTCGCCTCCCATCACGAAGCACAATCCCCCACGGGCCCCAGCACCTCCCGCCTCCTCACGCACTCCCGCGCGTAAACCTCCCTCCTCACCGTCCCCTCCATCCTCGAGGACCTCCCCGGCGCGCGGCGCTTCGCGAGCTGCGCTTCGTCGCAGTGGGCGGGGCGCCGATGAAACGCGGCGGCGCGGCGGCGCTGGTGGCGCAGGGCGTGCGGCTGCTCAACCACTGGGGCGTGACCGAGCTCGGGGGGCGCTCACGCCCATCCTCCACCCCTCGCACTCCTGGGAACACCTCACGCTCCGCACGGACATCCCCCTCCGCTTGGAAGCCCGAGGAGAGTTCCTCCAGTTGATCGGGTGCCCGCCGCTCACGACCGACGAATTCGCGGTACAGGATTTGTTGGAGAGAAAGGGAGGCGAGGTGCGGATAGCCGGCGCGCGCGGATGAGCTGATTGTGTTTGTGCACGGGCGAGAAGGTGCGGCTCCTGCGCGGCTCGGAGCGCGCGGTGGCGGAGTGCGCGGCGCGTTCGGTCCGCGCTGTGTTGCTTGTTGGCGCGGGCCGCGCGGAGTGCGCGGTGCTCGTCGAGCCGCGTGTCTTCCCTACCTCGGAAGATGAGGAAGAGCAGACTGTGTGGAAGAGGTGTGGGGCGTTGTGGAAGAGGCGAATGGGAGGGGAGGACGCACACAGGCGCGCGTCTCGCGCTCGCACATGACCGTCCTCGTCCTCCCCCTCGCCCGCCCTCGCGCGCACGCCCAAGGGCAGCGTCGCAACGCGCCGAGAACGAGCTCCTCTTCTCCTCTCTCATCTCCTCGATCTACGAAACAACCGCACCGCCGCGGCCGATCTCGCGCGGCTGTGGGGTGGAAGACGTGAGGGCGGATGGTGCGCGAGGTGATGAGGCGGGATATTGGAAGATGCGGAGGGACTTTTTGAGCGGGGGATGGATTCTGATCGGCGCGGCGAGGTTGAGGCGGGTGCTTGGCGCCGTCGCTGCCCGGCGGATGTTTGTTGTATGCGCAATCCGAGTGTGGACGCGCATCTGCGCTTTCTTCGAGGGAAGGGAGGGGGCGCCCAGACCGAGGTTTTCTGAGCTAGGCGGAGGATAGAGACATGAGAAGAGTCAAGGAGTTAAAAGTGGGGGAGAAGAGGGGAGAGGGGGAGAAGAGGGTATGGGGCAGAAGGAGGAGGGGTGGGGAGATAGGGGTCCTCCTGACGGGTAGAAGCACTACAGGCAGCCAAGTCGGCAGCGCGCTCTCGCTGCGTCTGCTTGTTGCCGCGCACACCCGGGACGTGCGGCAGCGTGTATGCGCTCAAAAAACCGCCCGGGGGAGTCTGTGTGGATGGGGGGGCCTCTTCACCCTACACGACCGCCAAACGCCAGCAGGCCTCTCGGAAGCTCGCGTGCAGCTGACGCCGGCACAATGGGCGAAAGTACGTACCTCGGGTGGCTCGAGGGCTCCCGATTCGGCGAGCCGCGGTTTCGTGGGTTGGGAGAGGCGTAATGTGCAGCTAAGTGGGGTATGGGTATGATTCCCGTGCAGTTCAACGGTATTTGAGTGTTTTGCATGAGAGTCTGAGGGGAGCATGAGGGTTTCTGATGGGGAAACCCAAGGCAGTGGCCGATTCGGAGTTTAAATCGCGGGTTGGGACGTGCGTTTTAGGCACGGCATCTGGAGGCGAATGCTCGCCTAGCATCCTCGTTCGCGTCGCGGAGCCGCCCGCCGGTGCTCGACGCGCACGTCGTCCTTCGCCTTTGCCAGCATTTGCGCGACGGGTTTGTTCGTCCCGGGCGTCGTGCCCTGTGCTCCAGGGATTCCTTCAGACGAGCCGAACGTCCGATAAAAAGAAGACAAATTGACGAGACTGCGGCCCGACTCGCGGGTCAGCTCCCCCTTGTCGGGTACGGACCCACGCCAGTGGGTGTGGCGAATCGATGCTGGACGCGCCGCCGGCGTTGCAGCACGCGCGAACTTGCACGTGCGGACTCCGGGCAGCTCGATTTTCGCCCGGGGCGTGTAGCAGTGCACGAGATAGCCCACGTCCCGCTTCATCTATTGCAAACTCTTGCCTCGGAGCACGTCTGAAGGTGTCACACTGTGTCTCCCGCAAATTCCGGGCGGTGAAGTTTCATCGAGGTTTCAGGACTTTTTGGTGTTTTATTAGTGGGAGGCTGGATGGAGTGTAAGAGCGCGAAGCTGGGCTCCCCCACCCCCTGGGCGTCGAAGGGAAAGCCGCAGCAAAAGCGTATGGCTTTGATATCCTGTCCTTTCGCACGCGCGGAGGATATGCGCCAAGGGAGAAGCCACACTGCGAGAATCCCGTGCGAGCACGGCCGATGGGCATAAGCGACTTCTCACGCGGCGCCGTTACTCTACCTTCCCTCGGGAGTCGCCGAGTCCTCTTCCCTCCTGGGAGGGAGTGTTGTGGCTCGCGAAGGTGAAGGAGGGAGACACCTGCCTGCGCGTGAAAGATTCGTGTCCGTTTTTGGAGGGCGAGTTTTGTGAGGAGGCGGGGGGCCGGGGCCTTGGGTCGTGGCGGTTGTGCTTGGGGATGGAGGGTTGTGGGTTGGGCTGGGTGGGTGTGAGAAGGAAGGTGAGTGGGGAAGGTTTGGAGGGATGGGGCTTTGTTTGGTTTGAGGGGGGTGGAGGGAGGGCACCGGGAGGTGCTTTTGGTGATAGGGTGAGTTGTTGTGTGTGCTGCTAGAGCGTGTGGTTTGTAGATGGGTATGATGGGAATTAGAATTTTAGAGCTGGTGGTCAGGAGCTGCGGTTGGCCGTGCTGTCAGTGTTGTGCTCTGTGTGGTTTGTTTTTATGGCTCTTCTGGTGGGCTCAGGACTGCAGCTTACCGTGCTGTCAGCACGGATTGCGCGGTGCCGGGGGTTGAGTAGCAAGCCCAGGCGCGTTGGAGGATCGGCGGATGGACTATAGTCTCGAGACATTACATGCGACGCTCGTTTGCTCATTAAAATCGGGAATTTTAATGATGCAAAAAAATGCGTGATGATGGGATGGGGTGAGATCAGTGGGGAACCGCACGGTTGAAGAACATGTAGAGATATTAACGTTGCTTGTGCCTGGATGTTCTTGACGACGAAGACGGCGTGCGTTATCTGTAGGTGACAAGCTCCGATGCAGCTTGCGTCCAGATCTGAGCTAATTTTTGACCTTTGTCTGCCAAGTATCTACCTCACATCGTCGATCACGCCTTGCGCTTTGATTGAAACTCATCACAGGGAAAGGATCATTTTTGCTAATGGAACACGCACTCTTTTCTAATAGAGCGTGGAAAGCACGACGCTGGGTGTTGCGCTCTCTTGTGCTGTCACGCGGCGTTGTTCTGTTTATGTGCTGTAGGGATGGCCTGATGGTGCACTCGCCAGATATTGTCCCCGGAATCCGTATAGAATAGGGCTGTGCCCCACCCCTAATCACGGACCATACCTTGTGCCGATGCTAAGCAGTGAAGACGCGCCACGTGCCTTCCCCCCATTCCCCGGCCCACCACACATGGATCTCCATGTCGTACCCTTCGCGTCCTATCATTCAACCAGTTCTTATGTCCCTTGAGCATGGTGCCAGACGACTCCTGAAGTTCCTGATCCATAAGAAAACTCGACATTTATTGATATGTCTCAGCATCTTGATTTGTTATACCATAAGTCTAACTTGTGTAGACAAGGCGAATTGTTTGTGTCTGGTGAGTAAGTACTTGCGGGCGACAGTACTGAGCTCGGTGTGCAACTTCAGAACGAATCGTTTCATCTTCTTGGAGTCGATGCTCTTGGGGTTAGGGTTCAACACATGGCAACAGAAGACTTCTCGATACTAACATGTACCAAATATGAGTCCGGGATATTCGGGCGGACAAAAACGACGCTGCGAAGAATCGAGGTACCTTGGTTCTTCCAACGTGATCCAAAGAAGGTGGTATGCTTTCATGTTTTACCTCTGCCTCATTGTTTTGTTCTGCGAGCTGATAACCCGGGCTTAGCAAGATATTGTTTAAGGTTTTCGAAGTAGGAGTAGCGCCTCTCCCAGACCCCACATCTCGTCGGCTTTTCGGGCATCAAGAAACTATACCCGAGTGGAGATCCACGAAGCGCCAGAGAAGGAACTGCAAGCTTACGGCGGTTTTTGGTACGGTGGCATGTATCCCAGTATACCATGTTCCTTGAGGTCGAAGGAGCCACCTACGCGCCACTACTCGGTATCCCGTCTCGTTAGATTACCGGAAATTACGTGCATCACCCACACCGCTCGTACGCATCAGAGACGATAATACTCGGTATTTCCCATACAGAATTCCCATCCGCGTTTGATTTACCACTCTAGGTCTTTAATAAAGCTCCGCGCGCCTTCCGTAAACGTCGCAGGCATTGACACCCCGAAATCGCCCTCCATCAACACCGACAATACTCACTCGCGGCATTGCCGAAGGTGACCTAGAGTCATACGCGCCGTCTTGGTTCGTGAAACTGTTCGACGCGCGCCCGCCCCCGGCGTTCGACGACTTTGTGGCGTCGTTCTCTGTCTTTGACGTCTATAAAGAGACTGCACACCTAGCCGCCCATATCACCGCGGCCGGCACGAAGGGCCTTACAACGCAGGGGTGCTATGCTTCTATCTGAGCGACTATATGCCCGCTAATCGGACTTAGAGATACCTCTGGTATCCAAAGCGCCACGTTTAATCACAGACGACGCGCCCGCTACTGCGGAACAATTTGAGAAAGTTCGGGAGAGCACACGTTGCGCGATGATTGTGCGAAGCGAAAGCGTGCGGTACGTCGCTGTTGCCTACTGTCAAGTGTACGTATTCTAATCAATTGTGATCACACTGATTCCAATAAACAGCTCGCAGCAAGGAGTAATTAACTATTCGAATTTCTCTCGACAGCCGTGCGGACGACGACGGTGGATCCGCTTCCGTGAAGATTAATCTGTCAAAGATATTATTGCGACGCGTAATCTTCCACAACGACGACGACAAGCTCGCTGCAGGGACAGGACTTCATCCTTCTCTCATAATCGTTGATGTATGTTCATCGCTCCTTTTTTATCGACTATCCATTGTCCGTACTGATGTCATCCGTAATTTAGCTCAATGGTTTTGCTGTTTGATTGGAGGAAGGTGGTCTTGAACGTCGTTTATACACACTGTGTACAAGCTAATGTACGAGTGACAATATCTTCGGTCTTCGACATTAGGATTGGGCCGGGATCACATCGAACAACATTTTTTAATGTCCTTGGCAGTGACCGGTTGTCTTACTCTCAGCACCATCTGGAGTATCTGGACGGTGGATCCCAAGCTCATCACACCTCGCCCGTATTTCGACAATCGTGACCGTGAAGGTCGTCCAAAGAACTCACGAGGGGAAACCGTATAAATCAGGCCCTCCCAATCCAGGATCTCTCTCCAAGGACCCCATGGTCTACACTCGACTCGACAGCCTCACCCGCACCCTCGACTCGACATGGTTCGATCACCGCTCTCTTCGTCCAGGCTCTCCTCGTCTACTGCTACCTCTGCCATTCCCCCCCACGGCAAAAAAGGAGTGCAGCTTCGAGAAGCGCAGTGTCGCCCAGCAGCCGCCAGACCAGAAGACTCCGCCCAACTCTGCGCTACACATCACCGAGATTGCCTTCAGCCCAGTCCCCACCCCGCTCAAAGCTATCTGTTGACGTTGCCAGAAGGTGCCTAAGGGCAGGCGGACTCCTGGGCAGTAGGGCCCACCCTGCGAGTTCCTCTTCCTAACCACTGGAGCTAGGTTAGTATCGTGCTGGCCCTCTCCAGGAAAGGCAAAGATGCTTGGGCAGTCTACCTTAATCGGAACGATACGGCCTAGTTAACTGACCAAATTATTCATTTGTATAGTAGGCACATACAAGCAGCGTTTCTGGGCTACTTGATAAGGGACTAGTTACCCACGCGCAGATTCAAGGAGACCGCACTGGCGAGATCTGAGTAGCTTTCACGCCGTCCTCCCGCTTCGGTCGTGAAGTATCTAGCATGGACGGTTACATATCTACGCATTGACAGCAATGCATTGCAAATCTCGGACCAGCCGGCCTTGAAATGATCGTCATCGATTTTCGAGGTACTAGCAGTCCCTACACCGGTCATAGGTTCTCATCCTATACTGACTCTCCCGCACGCTAGCGAAAGGCCATCTGACATGATTATGGTCCCCTCCATGCATGGGTTCTATTGGCTTATTGTGTTTGGTTACACCACCCGTATTCTACTCGCGAGAGAGTGATGTGTCCGTCGACAGGCATCAGGCATCAAGACTGACCATACGAATGGATGTCCAGCATCGACGATCACCGACAACACCGATCGCAACACACGCGTACCGTCTGGTCGATCCGTGAAACCCAATCTACCGTGAGAAAGCCGCTCACGCACAAGGATCGGCTGGAACACCCGCCCTGTGCTCGCACAAGAACACGCAGGAGTAGGCATTGTGTGATGGATTCTCCCTGGCGGATTCTGGGATCTATTGCCAAAGTTCCCTCTTGCCAACTTATGCGCACAGTCAACGCTTCACCGACGCCGTCCCCCCCCCCCCGCCCCCCCCCCTGTGATCACCGAGGACGACGAGCCACGTCGGGTAGACCGCAACTCTACACGAGCGCGCACATCCATTGACATCTAGCCTCGTGACGGCACGGTCTACACCGAGCACGTCTGCCAGTCGCGCCGGAGACCGTGACCGTTCGTTACACTCAGTAAGTGGGTGGCGTATAGAAGGACGGATGCATTGAGGTGTTGCCATCGGATGACAAAGATTCTAATGCATCGCTGCTGATTTCGATTGTCTATTTTCATGTCTGTTTGCCCGGTCCGTGCCTCGCTACAAGGTTTTTCATGCCTACCACACTATGACCGTGACCTAGCTATCTCGTTCTCAGGATCTTAGACGACGTACTAAGTACTTGTTATCTGAGACCCATCCATCACTCTCTTAAAGTTTCAGCTGTATCTAACATCCGTCAGACAAAATACGTACCAATCAGTGATATAATTATGCGTCCGACATCAGAGTCTGAGCCGGGCTCTTTACGATGCGTTAAAGCCTGCTGCATGTATCTAAGGTCTAGCCCAGAAATGAACTCACAAAGTGCACTGGTCTTTTTGCCCTCGATACAACAAGTTGAGTGTTGAGTACTTCACTGACGCACTGGCCAAGTCGAACAGAGTATATGTTGCACGCCTATTCGTGTCAATATGCCCTTATTGAAATCTTTAGAGATGAGGAAAAGAGAGAATAGGAAAATGACCAGAGAAAAGAAAATAAAATTTACATCAGATTGAGCTATATCTCTGAGTACAAAGGCTTAGCTAGTAAACAATGACTTGCCAGCGCAGGCCTCGTACTCTTCGACCCTGCACGCTCGCGCCCCACTCGTCCCCGAAGAGCCCAAACGCCATCTCTCTCCATCTGGCGTGTTTGCGTCCGGCGGTATCGCGACCTGTTATCGTTTGCATTTGGAAGCGTTTCTGCTAATCCTAGCATAATCACGACCAGCCGCCCCCCCGGGATAAAATATCTAGCGTGGAGAGGGAGAGAGGCTGCCTGCGACCAGTCAAACAGCGTTGTGATATGGCCGCGCCTTTTGATGTCGCCGAGGCCGAGAGCACACGTGCACCAGGGTAGGGAGCGTGGTGGTGTGTTCCCAGCCGGCTCCTCACGGAGAATTCACCGTGAACGCGACGCTCATGTTGAGGAAGTTAGTGTTGGGGTCTCCGGATATGCAAAATATGTGCTGGTCTACTCAGCACTTGTGAGTATGGCAAGTGTCTTTGAAATGAAGTGGCAGCAGTTACTTCGCCTCCGCTGCTCGACGTCTGGAGATTCCTCAAGCCGCATCACGCGGCCGAGTTGATTATATGTGAGCTCCATGATCTGTATGCGCCCAAACACCTCGTCAGACTAGCGTCCCGGTTCGTGAAATTTGAAGTTCATCTGGAATGCGCATCGCGTCGATAGCGACCAGGCAAAACAATCCATACCCAAGGTGCACGGTCATTGTTGGCGAGCCAGGAGTCAATACGGACCGCCCAAAGGGCTCTCCGACGACTGGGCGGGGGACTATTGAGAGGGTTTCCCCTATCGCAATTGGCCCCCTGGCCCGGCTTGCTCGGTGCTCCATGTGTCTTGCTATGATTAACGGTGTGCGATTTCAAAGAGACCCCGGACCTGCCGAGATACCGCGGGACAATCTGAAATAGAGATTGGAATGCCGGGGACCTTGTGTGCAGAGTCAATATTACGCCAAAGCGGAGAAGAGTCGATGCATATCAACTCGCGCCTTTGGGGGTGTCGTTGAGAGGTAGGGCCTTATGTTAAGGGGGATTCCCGCCATACTATCCAACCTCACGACGCGATACCAATGCTGAGCCCCGGCATCAGGGGGGAAACATATCCAAATACGACAAGAGTATTAGGGAAACAAAATCATGAGAAGCTTCAATCGCACACAGGCGCCTGATAGCCTCGCCGTAAAGAAATCGTCGAACAAGGGGTAGCACCGCCTTGCACTAGAAACAAAATGTCCCAAGGCCCTCTGCTTCCAAGCTGCTTTTCGAGCAGGTGATTCAGGTAGAGACACGACACTGCATTTTTGAAAAAGAGGGGCCGCAGCCTACTCGCAGACCAAATACATGCCAAGTTAGGCTCATTTGGCTAAGCTTGTTCGTCTTCGCCATCTTGTATATACAAACCCCAAGTAAGTTTCAGACATTGCTTGCTTTCACCAAGAGAGCCAGATCGGCTCCAGGTGCCGGTCATCCGAAAGTCTGATAGTACTGACATAGTTGCAAGATGACGAATCGACAAATCTACATGGCAGTGCATTGTGTCCATGTACATGCGCTACCTATTTGTTATTGTCCCGCACGAGCGACTCGCTTGTTGAACTTCGAGAGCCCAGAGTCCAGTCTGAGGAGCTCGCGCAGCGTTGGGTGAGGCTGGAACAGGTTTGTCTGCGTCTTCGATCGCCACCCAGTCGCTGGTTAGTCACGTACTTTTCTGAAATCGCCACAAGGCGAACCAGATTTGGATGAGGTCATGGCACGAGGTCGGGACTATTCTAGAATATTCAGATATTGAGATGAATTCGGCTCTGCGGCATTGTCTCCATTTTTGAATCTTTAATCAAAAACTATGTACATGTTTACCATGTTTCTTAACTTCTTCCTTTACTGGTAGCGATATTCGGTGAGTTGGCGGCAAGCGTCTTGACGAGGGAGCCAGGTGGTAGCACTCTATTCAGAGGAGGAAAGCTTGTCCATGCGCCAGCAGAGAGATACCTCTCATGTGTGTCTGGCTCACATTTCGAGGACGAAATTCGTTTCTGTGCCAGGGTCTCCTAATTCGCTGATCGCCAGGTTTCGCTTGCTGGGGGCAGTACGTATTCAATTCAGTACGGGGTCAGCACGCGATCAACCTTGTATGGGCAATCGCCAAAAGAGCCTACACACCTGACACGACATTTCCTAGAGCCTTTTCGGTACGAGATCGAGCTGGGAACGATGGATGATGTATCCCTGCCACTCATTTCGTAGAGCCCTGCGACAATGGGATTCAGGAGTGATTCTCATCCTCGTGATCCCTGCGCATAACTTCGCCCGACACGTGTGAGATGTGACAAGTTATATGTTCCTAGGTATCGAAAGCACGGTCATACTCACGTGTTGCAGGAAACCCAATCGTTATTGGCTGTTTTACAACCCTCAGTCGACTCCTGGTCTGACATACTATTGTGAGCACTTGGATCAAGACGAAGGCACTGGAGCGCAGTCCGGAAGAGCAAGGCGCGGTGGATGTGCGAAGACAAGCTCTCACTAAAGGCGTGAGGACGTTTTCCAGGGGCCTCATGATTGAGTTTCAATATGCGGTCCACACACGATCACAATACATGATGAAATCTAATAAACAATTTTCAGACTCAATCACTGGAGGCAGGTCTATTAGGGCCTACCAAGTTTGCTCGTCCCCCTTAAAGTAGACTCGCCGCACGGTGGCATTCGTAGAGGCCGTATGATTAGCGAAGTTTTGCGTAAAATGTTCTTGTTGCAGAATTGTACTGCTGAGTCGGCCGTCTTGTCGTCGTGTATTAGTCAGCTGCGAGCCAAGTAAAATGCAACAGCTGGGTGCTATACGTCGTAAATTCGCCTACCGCTGCACCTGGGCTGTGGCACTCGGCTGCACCCAGGGGGCCAGCGCCCGCGAGCAATCGAGGAAATCACCTTGGTAGTTAGCGCCTGTAGAAACGCCCAAGATCAGCGGGACCCCGTGTGCTTGCTTTCGGTCCAGCGACATGTCTGAGCCTCTGTGTGGCTGTACATGAGTCTTCGTATGTAAGGCTTTCATCGAGGCGTCGAATTGAGTCAGCAGAGCGTGGTATTAGCAGGACAATGCAGCACGCAGCCACCGTGAAGCATGAGATGGCTGGGGTCCAGGTCACGTGGGGTCGTTACCCCCCCCCACCCAAGGTGATATCAGCGCTTGCGCGCGTGCATCCCCCCCTGGCTGCAACCGCGGCAAAGCGCCTGTTGCCACGGATGCCCGCTGATGCGGTGATGCCCCCCCGGAGCTCTACTAGACGCCGCCAAGCGCAAAACAGTGACGTGAAATGCGGGCCTCTTTGAGTTCGTACGTAGAGTTGGTATAAAATAACACCAATATGATAAAAACTTGTAGAAAACTTTCTGTAATGCTCTTTACTTTCGCTTGTTGGCCATTACCCGATCGGAACGGTACTCCAGGTCGTGACTTGTATTCCATATAAGTAGCTTGTAAAAGCGACTAGCTTAAAACTACTCTGCACGATTCTCCACTAACCTCATCACTTCCCTGAAATTCGGGACCATCTCAAGCGCTCGAAAGAAGACGGCAGACCGTCAGTCTCAAGTTCCCAGAGGATCTCACTTTGCCTTACGGTCCTACGTCCTCAAACTGGCTTGTCAAACAGCATCGCCCGATGAGTATATTACCAATTTCGGCAACCGTACACTTCTACAGCCCGAGGTGGCTGAGGGGCGATCGGTGATTGGACCAAACCGATCCCCGCCGCATTTGTGTACATTGCGCGGAGACCTGCGGGAATTCATCCAGATTCACTGAGTTTGGGCGTGCGTGCGCAGAGCCATACCCTTGAGGTACACGCCCTGAGAGGCAGGAATCTGTGAGTTCGGGGGCTCATGACGACGTCAACTTACTGTGAACGTCGCCGGTGAGCAAGATTGAGCTTACTTCAATACAAACGATATTTCAGCTACCGTGAAAAAACCGCAGCCTCCGCTCGATGTTGCCTTGATTGTCGTGTCCGCCTGGTCTAACTGTTGTTTCTTGATAAATTCAACTTGGACTCAGAAGTTCCGTTATGCCAGTGCCCGTTTATGAATGCGTGAATACGCCCGGCTTCCTTGGGATACTTCTATATGAAAATCGTCATGCTTTACAAAGTAACTGGGGGGAATATCAAGCCTTTACTCCAAGACCTAGCAGTCGCAGTCGCAGGTGACGTGACAGTGAGTCACGGAGTCAAGTAACTCGTCGAAGCACCGTGCTTGGGCCTGTGTATAAGAAACGTTGTTTTGAGACCTGATGATGTTTCCAAGCCAACGCATTGGCATGATAGAGAGTAATCCCAAGCTCCAACCATACATTGTTCGAGGCAACACATCGCAAAGGGAGTAATGCATCCTGACCTTCCAGAAATGGCAAGCTGCGGCGTTTTGATCCTAAAACAAACACAAACAATGAGCGCATTTGATCCGGACACCTGGCTCTGACCTTGACCAAGAGGTGTGTTGCGTGATCGGATGGACGCGCGTCGATAGGAACACTTGCGCGCGTGTAGCGTTGTAAGGGCTGGTCTGGCATTATACAACTTGTTCCTCGAACTTGGATCAACATCATGATGCCAGATACGGCTTCGAAACATCTGAGGGCGCATCCGCCTCACCGCAAGGCGGTGACAAGGGCACACACGCCTTCAAATCCTGTTCAATGAGATGATTGAAACACTCATCGAGTAGTTAAGATGGCAAAAGCTTCCGCCCTTCTGTGCGCTCGTACAGTAACTCAAGGGGTTTCAGCTGTTTGAAATGTACTGTTCGGATGATCGGCGTCAGAGGCTGTGGGCGGGTCCCCACTCCAGAGTATAAAAGCTGAGGTCGCACAACATGGATTCTGCAGAGTTGACCTCTCCCAGTCCACACTCTTTTTAACGTCTTCACCTTCTTCGGGCCCGGTGCCACTTCTTTGCACTTCACGACCAATCGTATTCTTCACCATGTTTCTTCTACACAGCTGTTGTTTCTACTATCCCTCGCTGTCATTGGTTCGGGAATCGCGTGGCACCGGCAAACGGGTTTTGTCTTCAATGGAGATGGTAGGTTCCTGGCATGAAAAAACAACGCTCCGTGTACGACTAATGCGCTGTGCAGCTACCTTTTACGAGACCGGGCTGGGAGCCTGCGGCAAAGGTCAACCATGACACGGATCACATCGCTGCTGTTTCGCATCAGTTCTTCGACAGTTTCGAGTGAGTAAACTTTCTGGTGCTCTAGGAGCCCTGGTTAACCATCATTGTAGTGGTGGATCCGCGAACCCTAAACAAGTTAGTGCTGGCTTTGAATACCCGTTAGCATCTGCTAACACATAACATCGCAGCAACCACATCTGCGGCAAGAAAGCAACGATCCATGGTGCGTAATTGGTGCTGTATCTGTGCATACACCTTGAGCTCACCGACTTCATGATAGCTGGGGACAAGTCAACCACGGTGACGATCGTGGATAGGTGCGGTGGTTGTCTCGGACTCTACCGACCTGGACCTGTCTCCTACCGCTTTTCAAGACCTTGCTCCGTTTGAGTGTCGGACGGCTTAAAATGACCTGGACGCTCGACTAGAGCAAAGAGGGTTTGACTTGGGGCAATCACGGAAGGCAGGAGTAGTACACTATAGCTGCACATGATAAGGAATGTGATTGTAAAGCTGTGGATGCAGACACAATGATATTCGATATCAAAAGATCTAGCACAGAGCGAGATGATCACATACGAAGTCAGAATCTGAACACTATTTGGCGTCTTCAACACCAAGGAAGAGAAGGCCCCTTTTCGCCTTCTCACCTCTCTCCTCCAACGCCCGTCCATCCGCGCTCGTCCAACCCTCACGTCGCCAAGTTCTTCGGGACTTTTTACCCGAGCGGATCGCCGTGTCGAAACGCAGGACTTTGCGCGCGTTGAGCTCCGCCATCTTGGCGGGGATCCGAGTGTCCGGGTGAAGATGACAAGTGCGCAGTGCGTGACGGCAGCGCGTCATACAGCTGTTTCAGCTGCGAGTCTAGGGTGGCGAGTATACGGCCGGGATATCTGCCGTTGTCGGAGCGGGCGTCGAAGCAGACTCGGCATTGCCGTCCCCGCTTGATCGGTTCGTGATCTCCTGTGTGACTTGAGCGCGACATAGTGTGTATACATATAGAGGGAACTTACAGCCTAACGCATCCGCCAGAGCAGTAAAACCGTCCAAAGGCAAAGTGGTGTGTGAAGGTATATAGCACCAAGAAGACCTGCCAGTGACTTCTTCGTCTGTCTTTGCAAGCATTCGTGGTGTGTGGCCTTCGAACCATGCCAAATTTGCGGGGTTCCCGTGGTCCACAACTAT
This sequence comes from Phlebiopsis flavidoalba, assembly GCA_035772785.1. Classification (NCBI taxonomy): domain Eukaryota; kingdom Fungi; phylum Basidiomycota; class Agaricomycetes; order Polyporales; family Phanerochaetaceae; genus Phlebiopsis; species Phlebiopsis flavidoalba. The sequence continues at coordinate 28,808 of JAOCPU010000069.1, forward strand.
AGAAGAAACAGTGCCAAATTCCTCGCGCGTGACATCGCGCTCAAGAGCGACTCATAGTCAACTTTGAACTCGCCATAGCCAGGACCCTACAGGTGTACATAGTCATTTTGCGCGATAAGTAATCTCAGTCTTGTGACTCAATGGAGCGTACCATGGTTACAAACCTTTTAGTCTTGAGCAAATCTAGGCATGCTCGTGCATCATTTCCTCTGGGTCGTGGCCCACCTCCTTCGCCGCGGTTTTGGATTTCTCGCCGCACCATTTCTTCGTGAAGCCACGCCAAACCCGGTTTTAGTGGTCTACCACGAGGGTGATGATAAAGTGATAGCAGTGTCTATGCAGCCGGGGGTGGCATAGTTATTGAGGGCCTTTAGATCGGATATTCTAGCGACAAATGTCCTAGGAGGATTGGTGTAGGTGTGGCAGGAAAGTATTTGACATCAAATGTAGCTTGGACTTCTCCAAACGTCGTGGTAACATTGGCCACACCCCTCTTTCAGTGATGCCGGACCACTATGGTCAGAGGTGAGAAAGTACTTTTGCGATATAAAATATGAGTACGCCCTGCCTACCTGATGTCAAATAGTCGATGATGGGTTTTTGAGGTTTTCCTTGCACACCAACGTGTCAGACTACACAACGGCGCCAGACTCGTAGTCTATTAGACTATACTCCTTGCCACAGCACAACTTTGCCATCTTCAGTTTGACACTAATGAAACGTCCCTCAAAAATAAGCCATGGGGGATAAAATTTGCGCACCATCTCACAATCCATTAGCGACGGACTAACGTGGGAACTCGGGTCCACACTTCACTGGGCCGCTACACAGCATGGTTCTGCGGGGTTTCTATCCAACCGTTCGGGCGATGTTTCGAACGTTTCAGAACAAATGTACACGCCCAAAGGCAATTGGGATAGTCCGTTTTCCAGCAGCATTTGTTCAGTCGTAAGAAGATATCTTAATGTTGTCTTCTCCTGTGAGCGCTCTGCTAAGTTTCGTTCTAAGTCAAGAAATCCTTGCAGAGTATCGAGAACCAACTTCACATTGTCACCCTCTCCAGTATCCGACGTTTCTCTCTCTTCTCCCGAGACCGGTGCCTGAAAGAACGCGCTGAGCACGGGAGTGCATTCTGTGTTGGTCACCTGGGGCATGTGTTGGACAAGCATGGCTGAAAGTTTTTGCTATGAACGGAACCCCCGTGGGACGGCCCTGCCTCACGAGGTAAGGGAATCTCTTGCGGTAGATTGGGGTTTCGTAGTCGCTGATGTGGGTAAAGGAGGCAGAGAAAGGATGTCTGGAGTGAGCCCTGGAATGAGGATGGCAACTACCTTCTGGACAGAGCGTAGGGTTCTGCACCAAGGCGTTTATTTTAGCCTAGTAAGAGACGTTTACGGACGACGTACCTCTACCCTGACGAAACTGGGCGGAGGTGCGTCTGAGGCGAGATGCAATACCAAGTCCCGTATGTCCTGAGCAGAGGTCGTGTGTGCGCTCTCATTCACGGGCATACATGACTCACAGATATTCCGACTGCGTCTCTACGTTTCAATATTTCCCCCTTGTTGTACATGAACCGCGGAGGATTTTGACTGAACGTCAGACATGAGCTACCAGCAGTCGCGGGTAAAACGAAGAAAAAACACCACACGTCCAGTTTCCCGTCTACTTTTCTTGTCTTCTTAGCTTTTCGCTTTTCGACTTTCGTCCATCCATCTTGTTGTTTTCTGCGGCCATAATGACATCTTGCTCAGCTTGGGCACTAACGCCATGGGACTCGCGGGGAGAGACCTTGAGCTTCTTCGAGACCGGCAGACCGGACTTGGAAGGCGAGGACGGCGAGAACTCTTGTGACCGTTTCATTGCTATTTTTCCGGTGTTGACTTTGCCCAGAGTGCGCCGACGCACTTTACCGTTGAAGCGTAAGAGAGGTGAGGCAGGAGTTCTCACAATCCCACGGTCGGTCTCGACTTCATGGGCGCTTGAGAGTTCTGGAGAGCGTCCGGGAAACGGGAATTCTGTGCCACGAGAGGTTAACGGACCAGAAGATTGTCGTCGCATTCGCACTCCGCCTCGGCGGCTATCACCTGTACTTGCCACATAACCAAGGCTCTCGGCGTGTATGTTGTACCACTGTATTTGCATGGCTTGTGTGTCACAAGAACTTCAGCCGAAAGCTAATTAAAAAGTATACAGTGTCTTGAATGCTGATGTACTCTAATTTTATCAACTTTCCGTGAGACCTCCTCCTGTCTCAGCCAGACCGCACCAAGAACGCACTTTCTGGCGGAATTACCTCACGTTTTGAGTTCGCAGCCATCCGAAAGCCTTTAAGAATACGATTCACTATTTATTCCTACCCATTCAGATATCTGATGCGGGGCGAGGACTGCTCAAAGCTCCAAAGTCTTGAAGTTGCGAGAAATACAGGTGATAGCCGCCGAGGCGGAGTGCGAATGCGACGACAATCTCTGGTCCGTTAACCTCTCGTTTCTGTGCCTCTGTGCCTCTGTGCCTCTGTGCCGTCTGTGCCGTTGGCGCCCGTCTGTGCCGTGACCGGCGTCTGAGTATGTCACACAGTATCTAATGCGCCGGCGGCCTCAGGCGCATGCCGGGACCTTATCGGGACCTTAAATACTACTGCACAAACTACTCTGGAGCAATAAGCATGGATTGATTCACAGACTTATAACCCTTGGCTGTATGGGCTGACAAGGAGGGATAGCGCCCGATCCGAACACAGCAGGCGCCTATGATTCCACATTGGGACAAGGCACTGGGTGTGGGGATCGGTTTCGGAGGCTGTAGTTCTGTTGGTGAAAACGTAACTCAAAGGTATATTTCGAGAACCTTTTCCCACGCGGAAGAAATTTATTGGTTTTCAAATTCTTGGTCAGATTTTGCTCACTCGCAGAAACGTGAACGGAATCTACAACTGTTTTTGGCCATTTGGCGGGCAAAACGCGAAGAAACGTGGAAAATCAGTAATAATACTGCCGGTTTTTGATCACGTTTTGATCCGCACCATCAATTTAGAGCAAAATCAGAATTCCCATTAAGTTTCTTATCCGTCCAAAAACTGCACAGAAATTTACCCTCGGCATACATTTTTTCACACGTTTCTGTCACTTCCAAAAACAATCTCCCCACCCAGTGAGGGGCGCATTGCCAGTGGGGGTGTGACATGCGGCCTAGCTCTGCAACATCCACACCAAAAGTTCCTGCATGTTTGAAGGACTGTAGGATACACGCTGATATAGATACTGACTCTTGGTCTCCCCATGAATTTTAATGTAGAATTTCAATGCAAGTACTTCAGCAGCTCAAAATATAAGTACTTCAATACATGGGATATAGTCTTAGATTTTGAGTTCTTTGACTCTCACAATTATGTGAATACCTTCCATTCACAGAGCATCTATCATCTGTATTGCTCTGGATCCAAATCCAAGTCTTATATACAGAGACCACAAAAAGACATATAATATTAAATACAAATTAAATAAGGAGATGTATAATTGTACATAATATTTGGGCTGTGTGCAGTGCAATAACATTATGTGCATTCATGACTCTTCAAATAGTTTGATATTGAGCTGTGATTTGTGCCCACTGAGCTCTCAAAGTTGAACGTTGAATATTGCACTGTCTTATGGGCGGGCGGAGAAAAGTGACAACCAAAAATGATGGCGTGACACAGCCATCACATGAGTGTATGTCACACTGTGACAAAAGTAGCCAATTTTGGTTTTGTTGCACGAGTCAGCACTCAATGACCTCGAGTTGATCTCTATTTACAGCTTATGCATGGTATAATAAGTAGAAAATAGTACATAAATTATTCGTTGGTGATTCGTGAACAAAGTGAAAACGTGAGGTCACGGAGGTGCAAGCGCCTGTCATGGCACAGACGGGCGCCGACGGCACAGACGGCACAGAGGCACAGACGGCACAGACGCCGGCACAGAATTCCCAATTCCCGGACTTTCTGGAGAATCGTGTTGGGCGTGCGCGCGTCTCAGATCGTTGCTTGATTTTCGGCCACATCCTGTTGAGCGTATTGGTGCTTGGGATCGGCAACTTTGACTCGTGGTGAGTAGTAAAGCTTTGTCAAACTCTCAGTAGTGTTATTGTAGCCTCAAATTTAGATGTAGACGCACTGGCGCTTGAAGGAACACATTATCGCAGACTTTCCGACGTTCCCGTTCTGAGCGACATTCAGTCTGAGGATGCCCAGCATCCATAGAAGCGTTCACTGAGTCTCTATATTACAGCATCATTTGGGCTTGTAACAATTGAGAGTTTCGGCTCATAACGCTTTGTTAACGTTGTAGAGTCGTGAGTCATGGATAGTCTATTATATAGCATGATTTGGCGACTGACTTCGAATGATTTGACGACTGACTCCGTGACAGACCCGAATTTGGCGAATCAAGTATCTCAGGCTTGAGTTACTTGATACCGGTAACATGTCGATACGCCAATCCAGGTTTATGACAATTAGGCCTGATCAAATTACCCCGGACGGGGATCAGGCCACCTCCTTGCGATGAATGTGTACGGCAACGACGGATGTGGCTTGCTTGGACACCGTGGCCCATAAATGTGGCTATCATGCCAAGCCGTGTACAGCTACGCCAACGACGTGGACCCTATTGTTCCATGACGCCACTTGCCATTTTGGTGGTGGTGGCCCAATGGTGGCCTGTAGAAAATGTATAAATAGGCTGCGAGCATGGCAGAATACCGCACAACTGAGTACTGTGCCGTGAGGTGTGTATGCATTTCCCTCATCATCGGCCCATATACCAATTAAGTTATGGTGAGTTTACAAAGATTTTGTCGCTAAGACTTCGTAATGAAAGGGTCAGGATCATCAACAACAGCAACACGAGAGAGAGAATCACGCCAACCCGTGCAGTCTGGCGTGGCAAGTCCATTAGTTCCCGCCACCCCTGGTACCCTTCAAAGTGATGATGCATCATCACCGCCCCGTCAAAGCGCCTCCCGTCCCCACTCGCCGAAAAAAACACAAACCCAAGAGTTTCAAGGCCCCGCAAGCTTCTCTCGAAATATTTCTAGCTCGACACAAAGACGATATTCATTTCAAGGACCATAACGGAATCTCGGGGATATCCATCTCCGACGTGGCCGGCGGCATGGGATTGCTGGAAGTGGCGAGCTATGTAAAGGACGGGGAAGAAGAGGTCAAGCTCATCACCGGCTCTCAAGAAGCGAATATTAAATCTGCTTTCAAACTGCAAATCGTGGTATGTTATACATAAGTGACAACAGCTCTACTTTTCGCTCAACGTTGATTCATGCTGTAGTGGCCTGGACTTTTACCTTTCGAAGAGATGATCAGGAAGCATCGCCTGGTATACAACAAAGCGGAACTAGCCTATGAAGTCGTTCTGGCATTTACTCGGTGGTGGAGACGCATGCAATCGGTCAGTAGTTGTATATATATCAATAACCGACATTGCCGTTCGTGTCTGAAACGACTACGCAGACCCCGTCTTCGGAAAGCCGCCCTGAGGAGTGTCGATGGCATCCGTCCGTATTGGATTTCAGAACTCTGCGACTTAAAAGGCTGCAAAAAGTGTCTTTCGCAAGTTGGCAGCCGGTCATCACCGTTAACGGCGTGATACCAGAGCTGGAGCCTACTCACTTACCTCCGAATATGCCGACATCTTCTCAATCAACCCAGCGTTCGAACGCAGACATCAGTGGGGAGTTTTCCACCATGTCTATAGGTCGCCATCGCCTTCCCAAGACTGGAAGCTCGCGTGACCATAATTATCCCTATTCTCGTCGTCCCCGGTCTCAATCGTCCGCTCAGACGTCCTCACAGGTCTCCGCTCTTCGTCCAGAGCCGGCCTCTTCGCACTCCCGCGCCCCAAGGAGAACCTCCCAATCCCATCAACACAACGTTGAGATATCTCAGATAGCCTTACACGCGGGCGGCGGAGTACAATTTCAAGACCAGGGTGCTTCTCATCTTGTAGCCACAGCGCCCGTTCAGGTCCAGGCTTATCCAACAGTGTCATACACAGGGCCAAATGCTCTATCTACCTTCGCCGGCCCAGTGCCAGTCTCACAACATGAGATTATCCGCCAGCGCACCTTGTCATCTGAACGCGTGAAGACGATACGCTTCAAGATGATCGGCGATGATACCCCTGGAATATTGGTGCATAGGCTTCTGCACCTCGCCGAAGCGGCTTCCGTCCTTCACAGCTCCTACGAAGGCGTGACCATGTCCGATGTAAGCATGGTTCAATACTTCACTTTACGATTGGAGGTTCGTGCACGCATACTTTGACGTCTGATGTCTGAGCACACAGCTGATCATGTCTGCAGTGGCCGGGGCTGCCGCTGTGGGAGGGGCAAATTCCTGGTTCCATATTCACCAAGGGTGAACTCGGACATCTTCTTGCCGTGAACATCCTGGCATGGTGGGAGGCGATGAAGGCGGTCCGTGTTTATATCGCTTTTGCTTCGTAGAACGGATCTGACCTTGTCCATCACTTTGTAGGTGCCATTGACGGCTGATATTACCGCTACCCAGTGGCATCCCATTGTGCTTGACTTCAGGAGGTTGAGACTGACAGAGCTTCGAAGTGTGGGACATGGACACTTGGCAGCCTATGTGCACCATCGATTAAGGCGCCTGCTCCCTCCACATGATGCATGATCGGGCACGGTGGGGTAGCAGGTGTTAGAGCAGTAGTCTACACCGAATCCATAACGAAGGTTAAGACCCCACTTGCCACGCCCCCCGAACCTTTTCCCTACGGAACGTCGTCATACCACGGATAGCCTGTATTCTCGAGTGTAGTTTAGGGTAGCGTATAGGTAAGTATCTTCAACCAGCAGCGAATGCAGTGGCTTGTGGTGGAATAATTCACACGAACGATGAAATGAGCTCTCCAACATCCAATCGTTATTTCACCCAATCATGATACGATACATAATTCACACAACCAATAATCAAGGCCCGAAGAAAGAAGAAATCAATCCAAGTCGTTGATGCTGCGTGCAGCGTCAGTTCGTCATCGCACTGAAAACGAATGTTTAGAGACCCGAAATAGCACCGAGGTAAACAGGGACTGGCCCACGGATACTCGCGAGCGAGAAGCTCCATATCCTCACGCTTCAACAGACCGATGGCGGCGAGGGGACCGACGGTCTTAAGGGTACCAACGAAACCCTTCTTGAAGCCATCGACAAAGTCAGAGGCGAACGAGCGGGCGAGAATCTCGTCCGTGGTCACCACGAGCGAGCATCTCGAGGTCTTCGCGCTTCAGGAAGCCGAGGACGAGAGGGTCCAACGGTCTTGAGCGTGCCGACAAAGCCCTTCTTGAAGCCGTCAACGAAGTCGGAGGCCAAAAGAGCGTTCGTCAAGGTGGCCGTTGTTCTGCCAGTGATCACTACGCGTACAAATGAGTTAGGGAAGACCAAATGGGTACTAGAAGAGACGCACAACAAGGCCTGTTGTAGAGCCATCTGATCCATGTCCTCCCTCCTCAAGAGACCGAGAGAGCCAGAGGGCCGACGGTCTTCAGGGTTCCTACGAAACCCTTCTTGAAGCCTTCAACGAAGTCGGAACCAAACGACCGAGCAAGGAGGTCATCGTGGTCACCGCGGGCGAGCATCTCGATATCCTCACGTCTCAGCAAGCCGAGGGCGAGAGGACCGACGGTCTTGAGGGTGCCAACGAAGCCCTTCTTGAAACCTTCGACGAAGTCGGAGCCGAATGAACGGGCCAGAACATCATCGTTGCCGGCGCGGGCGCGAACAGTTCCGTAAACTCGCGAGCGTTCAGCTCAGCGCGCTTTGCGGGAGCGAAGGAGGTGGATGAGGGGGCCGCGAAAGCGGGGGGCCGGCAACGGCGGCGAGAGCGAGAGCGGCAACGAAGGAGGTACGGCATGATTTCGTCAAAAGAGGTGGTTCGGGGAAAAGTGATTAAAAGTTGAAAGAAGTGTGAATAAAAATGGATCGTGAAAAAGTGCGAAAGTCGAAAGAAGGTGAAACAAGAAAGGCTGAATAATCCACGCATGTGAGTGCTATACAGAGACAGACAAGACTGCGGACACTCACCAACCAGCGCCTGAACTTGGTTAGTTGGCTCGAAAGGAAGTGAAGGAGCTGAGGACCAGGGATGGAGGCGCATCAGCTTTATAGCAGCGTCGTTTGCCAAGAATTGATGAGGTCGGTGTGTAGATCACTTGAAACACGGAGGCTTCTTCTCGTAACAAGGCAACATGTACCATCGGATCAGCAGGCGGTCCTCATCGTGCCTCACTCATTGACAAGCATAGGCTAGATTAAACCCAGAGAGCCATCAGTTTTATACTCGTATTCATTCACAAGCAAGTATTCCAGTCTAGCGTGAGCATCCTTAACAGGTGCCTAGCAGATGAGGAAGAGAACCATCAGCTTTTAACATTCATGGAGGGGTGATCATCCAGACAGACCTTACATCTGACCTTGGCGACTCGAGTGTCGGCGCTGTATGTACCGCCCCAGGAGAGACTGATGGTATCAAACGCGGAAAGTGAACACATTGCTCATAGCACTGCCAAATGCCAATCAATACGCTCATGAGACACAGAAGGACACAGAGAGTCTTGGTTGTGATGAGAGCGTACACGAAGCCATGTGGCCTTGTGGGACTCGGGAGTCCTGTGGTAAAACATCGATTCACTCGCACGCGATGCGTCAGTTGCGCACGGTGTGCGGCGTGCTTGGGGAAAAACGTTAGGGAGTTAAGAAAGCATGTCTCAAGCTTTAGAGCAAGAGTCAACGGCCGTATACTAGCGAATTTTGATGTACTTGACGTGCTTTAAAATCCCCGGCAAGAGATGCAATCAAGTAGTGGTTCAAGAAGGAAGAGTCACGGAAAGGGCCACAAAATCACGAACCCGCAAGTTTTGTCCACCGTAGGTGCGTAAGCGCGCGTACTGACTTCGATCATTTTGACTAGCCGCCACCACAGGCCGCTACTCCCCAGCCTGCCGGTAGCTCGCACGATGCCCAAGTACACTCAGCTCGACAACATAAGTGCCCAGCATTTCTCCTGAAAAGTTCCACCTCGACTACGTTTCTCAGCGGCGACCTGTCATCACTTCAAGGGACTGTTAGACGATGAGGCGTTCAAAGGTCCGCTTCCTGGGTACGCAGCTACGCTAGTTTTCTACATTTCTATGTCATACTAAGCTCTTGAAGACAGATTTGGACTATTTGTCCTCAAAAGCAGGCAACAAATATGTTCTCGTGCAACCTATGCACCCCTCAGCACAACAATTTGGCACAGACATCGAACGGGTTAACATGAAATTCAAGGACTTTCATCGCCGAGTCTACAGAGCGACGCAGGTCCGCATCACTACCTGACCACACAGTATGCTGAACAAGACCTGGACGCCTTGACTGTGCTGCCTCCACCGGCCGACGCGCTAGAGTCGGACTTTCCTCGTGTACCCAAACTCATGGGAAATCTCTGCCTTCAACAGGTGAACCTGTGGATAGGCAGGTCAAAAGAAGGGTCCACATCCGGACTGGTAAGCCTGGTTGCTTTGCCACCCCTTGACACGAGCTCAAGTCTTCTCTGTAGCATCACGATTTCCACGACAATCTCTACTGTCTCCTCAAGGGCCGGAAACGCTTCGTCCTCTTCCCGCCATCCGAAGTCAAGAATCTGTACCCTCATGGGAAACTCGATGTTTTGCACGACAACGGCCTCATTTCGTACACCGACGCACCAGTGCGCTCAGATGGCCTACCTGTTCGCGTCGCCTTGAAGGCGAAAGTGAAAAGCACTCGAAGAAAAGCTCGATTTCATCCCGCAAGGGAAAGGCAAGGGCAAAGCACGCGTCGACACCAAAGAGCGGCAAGCGCTGGTCGAAGCTCATGAAGAGGCGTTGGATGAGCTCGCGGAGTACACCCTCGAGGGCGCGGACGGAATCGACGTGGACGAGGAGATGGATGACTTTGACGCGCTGATGGCTGGTCTGGAAGGGGAAGAAGAGGAAGCTGGTGAGGGCTCGATCGCTCAAGAGGACGAGGAGGAAGATAGCGACAGTAGCGACGAGGAAGAGGAATACCCAGAGTGGCACGGATTCGGGGCCGACAGCGAAGACGAAAATGACAGCGAGCACACTGGAGATGAGCCATCATCTTTCTCCCGGATACCAACCGCGCTCGTTCACCAGCATCTCGGCTTACCGACTACTGCTGTCCCACCAGTAGACAAAGCTCTGGATGACTTCCCCAAATTCAGGAAGGCGGACGAAGCCCTTCGTGGTGGAGCTCTCGGCCGGAGAGATGCTTTACCTTCCTGCATCATGGTGGCATGAAAGTGACATCCTCATCCGTCGGTACTGGCGAGGATAGCGTGCACATGGCCTTTAACTACTGGTTCTATCCACCAAGTAAACTCGATGATTTCCGCCAGCCGTACGAAGACACTTTGGTATGGGAGTATCTCCGCGCAAAGAATGCTCCAATACCGACGTCTTCCAAAACTCGGGTCAGGCAAAGGGCAGAAAAGGGTTCACGATGAACTCGAGAGCCGACAGGAACTGAAGAAAAGGAAGAGTTTGAAGTAGTTTATCGAAATGTATAGGATTCACGATCCTTGGTTATGACGTTGAACCTGTCAAATAGTCTGCTCGCAGCTCAAACGATTATATAATGTATTGCTTTCTGTCTTGGTATCCTTCGATAGCTCAGTTGGAAGAGCGCAAGACTGTAATGGGTTACCTCAGTTCATCTTGATGTCGCTGGTTCGATCCCGGCTCGAAGGACGACTGCTCTAAAACACTCCTTTTTTTGCCTTGGAGAATAAAATTAAAAAAATTGAAGTCTCGAAATTCGAGTGAGTACCTTTGAGGCTCCAACTGTTTAGTTTATGTTTACGAAAATTTTGTAAATAAACAGTAAACAGTTATAAACAGTTTATAAACAGTTTATAGACAGTAAACTAAACAGTATATGCCGTTCTCTCCAAGAAATCGGCCTGCAAGAGCTATAGAAAGGATCAATTGGTCATCTATTACAACCTATGGCCGCTTGAGACATCCATCTGCTGTACCCGAGGTGACGAGAGGGGACACGACAGGCCACTCAGCCTGGCGCTAAGCGCGAAGCACTGGTGAGAGACCATTGGCGCGAGAGGTTTTATTGGGTCTCAATGTATTCGAGGAAAGCCACTGTAGGTAGTGGCACGAGATACTATTCTCACAGGTCCGCAGCGAGCTCGATAGCCTGCGCAGAGGCGTAAGAGAGGCCCTGGCCGGCTGGCAGGACTTCAACATCAGGACTTCTGGCAGTCCTAATCTACAGACTAGTCTACAGACTAGTATAGGGGTATCATATAGCAAAGGTACCACCACAAATACTAATAAACTGCATGTTCCACTCTCCCTGCTGCTGAAGCATGCGAGGGGGCCACTGCAAGGTGTGCATGGACCGAGCACTTGTCTCGTTATGGTAATTAGACGCTTTACCGACGCGCGCCTTGACCGTCGTTCCGTCTCGAGCCTGATATAACGTCGAAAAACAAGTTCCTGCAACTGTGGTGTGTGGTCTACAACGAGCATTTTGATGCTGTAGAAGGTCCCACACTGATGCATAGAAACTGTTTTAGTTTACTGTTTATAAACAGTTTACGTCAAATTACGGACAATTTTGTAAATAAACATAAACATAAGCCGTTTTTTAAACAGTTTTATAAACAGTAAATAAACTAAACAGTTGGAGCCTTAAGTACCTTGAAGTTTGAACCTTCAATTCGCATACTCGATGTTGATATGGTCTGCACAATCTTCATTGATACCCGCCAAAAAACAGAGTTTCGCTTCGATTTAACGGTCTAGACTGGTATATTTCTGATGCGCCATCGCCGTCCCAATCTCGACTACATGACATGAGAGGCTGACGGAATGTGAGTAAAGAGGCAAACGGAGTGAGGCTGGTAGGACAGCCTCAGAGCATATATATGAACTGTCTTCTAACGTTTTGGCCTTACTCACGCACCCCGACCTCGACCTCCAACTGGCGCACTCGAACCGCGTTGTCTTCGACGTTGTCAAGAATTGCACGACCGATTATGAGCGCCGCCACCACCCCTCTTCGTGATAGCTCTCCATTTCTTGGTCTCCTCCCTCAACTCCTTCCACCGCTTCGCCAAGGGTGCGAAAGCCGCCGCCCGCCGCAACTTCGAGGTCATGAACGATGGGCCAAAGATTCCTAGCCTCTTCACTGCGCTCAAGGCTACCACGAAGCCTAAGAAGCCCTCAACGCCCGTGAAGCGGGATACTAGTAAGGACACAGCCTCGCCCGCAAGTAACATCAGAGCGCCCCGCAAGCCCATAGGTGACGCGAACCAAGCGAAAGGTTGATGAACGTGTCCCACGCCAACTTTTCACACCGCCATCTGAGCGAGGTCGTGCGCCGGGAACCCAAGCCCGCCCCCAGAATCCCGGTTAAAGCGCCCATTGTGCTCAAGAAGTCCAAAGATTCGCCCAAGCCCGTCGCCACAGTGAAGCAGAAGTCCTTCTCGCCGACGCCCACGATGGGCCCACTCAGCTCGCAACACCCCCTTCGACGCCACCACTGACCGTCCGTCGCGCACAAGGTTGCCAGTTCCCGGGTCCCGACCGTAAAGAAGGCTGACAGGCCCGTCGTGCGCGAGGTGTCTCCCACCATCCGCGTCAGGGTCCCCGAAGATGCAGAGTGCTCCTCCCTCTGCCATCCCGAAGCGCGTTGTCACGAAGCGCGCGGAACCCGCTTCGCAAGCCGGTTCCCTACTCCACAATCGTCGCTCCCCCCAAGTCGAAGATCGTAGTTTTCCACTGGGGCTCGGGAGCCATCCACGGCTGAGTTGCCCATCACGGCTGAAGAGCACCAACCGAAGTCGTTGTCACCGTCGAGGTCCGAGCTTCCTAGGGAGGAGGCTGCCATAGAACACAAGGCTCCTACCCAGGCCCAGGCCCCCATCGAGAAGACGGCTATCGACCCCCCTGCGACTGAGAATGCCATGCTTGAAGTTTCCGTCGAAGTCCCCGCCATCTGTGAGCCAACGGCCGAGATCGAGAATGATGTCCCCGCAGAAAAGCCAGAAGACTCCAAGAACGAAGACGAGATTGCACTTTGTATCGTGAGTGGCCATGTCTTGTCACATTGTGCTGATCCCATCTCTCGTCCTCTTGCTTTAGGCTACACTCCCTCTTGAGAGCGTTGAAGCAGGTCCTTCGGTGACTGTCAATCCCATGTTTGCGCTAGAAGAGTTGAAGCACGCGTTGATGCGTCGCCGTGAAGCGAAAACGTCTCACCGCAGAAGCCAAGGATGAACGGTTTGAAGGTCGGCAGGTGCGTATTCCGGGTCATGATCGAGGACCATTTGATGAGCCATTCCTTTCAGCGAAATGAGGAGCAAATCGACCCCTCTCTTGGAAAAGCGTGAAACTACAGAAAATCATATAAGGCGCGTCCACATAATTTTTGATAGAGATAAGGCTGCAACTTACGCGACGAGCTACAGCGTGGCGTCCTCGAAGGACAGCAACACCGCTCACGACGAGAACAAGGCATCGGCCCTGCGGAGTATCCACGTACGTCTCCCTGTGCCGAGCCCTTAGCGCAAGCTCACGACCGAACGTAGTGGGATCCAGGCTCGCATGGCTGCCTTGCTCGGTAACGCTGCCGCTCCGCGCAATGCACTCACGTCCAAACCCCAGGCGCGTTCGTTTCGTCGCTTCAAGATTCCCGAGCTCGGCGAGGACGACCAGGCCTCCAAAAACTTGCAGATTCAGCGCGAAGTGGAGGCTCTCAGAAACTCTGAAACGCGTGGGCAACGGAGGAGGCAGTATCTTGGTGAAGACGCGTGCATTCGGAGGGAGCTTGGCGGCCAACTATGCAGTCGAGGATGAACAAAACACAGGGTCCGTCGTTGGAGGTCGTGGCAATTATGGAGAGGGTGAGGAAGGAAAAGACCAAAGTTTGAGGAAAGGTATATCATTGTTCGGGTTCAAGACTTCAAAACGTCTTGGGTCATGTAAAGAGCTTGCGATGTATAGGGCGTCGCCGGCTGTCTTGTCCATACCTCCGAAGTAGATAGACATAGAGTTTTCATACTGGGGATGGGATCGGAGAGTAGCCTCGTTGAACACTCTGAAACATTCTCAACGCAGGTGTGTGCCAGGTAGGCTGAAGGTAACACACCTTCGTGTTCATTCCAAGACAATAATACAGGGCCTGCGCAAAGCAGATATGACAACACAACTATGAAGGAGATGGAGTGTCCGGGATAGCTCATGCCTCCTGAGCAAGGAATGGGTTTTGCAATCTCCTCGAAACCGTCCACCGGGCTCAGCAAGGTTATGGTCGGTCACACGAAGAACAACCAAACCTAGCGATCTCGTGGTCGTCTCGTTCTCTAAATAGCACATAGCACAAAATGAGACCAGGAGTTCTGCGGAACGTGGTGAGAGACGTGCCTGTCTCGAGTTCCTCAAACAACGTCGTCGAGGACGAGATTCAGTAGCTGATCGTAGCCTTTCAGAACGCCTGTCACTGAACACGAAGTTAGAACGTGGCGAGCTCTCAATCTTGAACTGAAAGTGCACCTTCGCGGACCACCGGTGAATTTTGACACGTATTCTCTTATTCACGTACTTCACCAAGTCGAGGATAGCCTCTCTCTTTGGGTTTGTCGAGTGTTGGTTGAGGGCCTTTTGCCACCACGGGCTCCGGACGAACCGCTCGGAATCCACCTCCTCCACGAGCCGTACCACGTCCCTACCCGTTTCTCAGTAACGTTGCAGAGCACTCAAGAGGGTCGCGCGCGACGCACTCTGTCGGCCATATTTGGACAATGAACGGACGGAAAACTTGGACCTTGTAATTTGTGTTGTAGAAGCCGGTAGCTATTCGAGACAATAAGTGGCACAATTAGAGAGCGTGGTCAGTGAGCACAGAGGAGGGCTAGAAAATTTACAGGGAGGGCCGCGATGGCGTTGATGAGAGTTGTGACTTTGAAAATCCGCGCGGCTGCAGCACTTTCCCCAAACCAGCTTGGCCTCGTACGTACAAAACCATCTCTCTTCCGGCCACCACCACACGCTCAATACCACTCCTTTTCCCCTCAAAAAATACTATCAACCTTCGCACTTCAGCCCTCCTTCGACGCCAACCGATCATGAACGCCAGTGAACTCCTCGCCAACACACTATCGCCAGAGTGCGCCCAGCATTTCTCCGAGTCACTACCGCGTACACATGCTCACTGGGCTCCCACATACCTTCTACAGACCAGCACACGCGCGTCAAGATGCCAGAAAGCAAGCTCGAGAATGCATCCAGAGTGAGAACTACGTGCGTTGGTCTTTGTTGGCGCGGTGGCCGCTGCTCTAATTGCTGGCAAAACACGACATTCAAGGACCCGTTAAATACATGGTCATGCTCAGCACGGAATTGGTCAACGAATCTTCACAGCCTCACGTCCGAAACGCTGCTGGTCTCGCGTTGAAGAACGCCATCTCTGCCAAGGTGCGTCTTTTTCACTCGCCACTAGGGATGGAGCCACATACAACTGCCGTTCTTTTCAGGATGCCACAAGACAGCAAGATTACTCTACTTCGCTGGCTCCAACTCGACACATCTGTACGGAATCAAATCAAGGGTCAAGCCCTCCACGGACTTGCATCGTCAAACTCGAGGGTAGGCCAAGTCGCGGCACCAGTTTGTGGCCGCAATCGCTGCAGTCGAACTTCCCGCTTGGACAATGGATGGATGTCATCGAATGAACTCTAAGCTCGGTTTCATGAACGATCAGGCACAAACACACACGTGCGAGTGGCCACCCCTTCAGTCGATTGGATACATTTGCGAGTCATGTGTGGTGTGTGACCTGCTTGTTCATCCTTTTTGATCTCGCCTGATTTTGACTCCTATGTCAGAGGCCCGAGACCCTGTCTCTTCGCTATCCAAGCGAACTATACTCACAGCGGTCATCCATAGGAGCACGAAAAAAGAGGAGCAGTATCGCCAGAGGTGCAGCAAGCTGCCATTACCGCACTGCCCTTAACTATCTGGACGTTACGGTAAGGCGTTATAAACTTTGAGCGCGATGGTGACGTTTGTATGGTTTTTTGGCCGTTAGGGCATATACCCCGTCCCACTAATATCGATCAATATACAGGGCGAAGCGATAAAATCACATTATCGCAAGTTATGTGTGACCGAGGCTACCCAAAACCCATCGGCAGCTCAGGAGCCAAGGTGGCGACTATTCGAGTGATTTCAGTGAGGGATCAATCGACCTGCTGTACTACCGAAGAGAAGCGGCCTTTAGCATGCACACTCGTGCTTACAGTTTTTGTCGTGTGCGTACTCGCTTTCCGTAAAGAGGGTTCGCTTGGTTTTACGTATTACACATGCGAGCTTGTTACTGCTAGGTTCTCACACAGAGACTTGTCAACTGTGGCCTGACAGACGCTGTGTATGGGCATGCAATGCACACTCGGAGAAATAACTCAATTCGCAACGAATCGCTACAACGCCCCCCCCCTCAATGGCGTGCTTATGGTCGATCAGTTCGTGCAGACTTTCAACAGAACTTGCGGTGGGAGTGCGGGCCCCTTCCGAGTTACCCAGCCCCCCGAGGTTAGGAAACTCCAGATCTACCGAATTCTGATCGTTTGTCCGATCGCCTGTGATAGGGTCTCGAGGAATACGAGTTACGAAACGGGTGCTCAGAGAAAATCAGAGAGTCCCATGAGTCGCAATTGCCTTAAGGTCCGCCAGCTGCCGCCGAGGAGCAATATTTTACATAGACCCTAAGAGTCTCCTTCTGCAAGCTACCCTGAACGCCAACAGCTGAGGAGAGAATGCCCCGTACAGAGGACTAGTGGGATACATGTCTCCAGTGTGCCTGACTGGTAACAGTCTTGGGGTCTCCTATGCCCAAGCCGTCGCTGAATAACATTGTCCCCTGCCGTCATTCCCTTCATGTCGCGGGCCAACATCCTAGCGACGCAAACCTAAGATTGGCCCAGCGGATGAAGCAAGCCTGTATATGGCCTGTTTGGAAACTCAATACTTCGAGGGCCCAGAATCCAGACGTTATGTTACCCCTGCTTGTCCACCAAGCTCTACCGTAAGAGTCTCACTCGAACGATTGATGGCACGGATTCCAAATGTGCCAGATATGTACAGCGACTCCGTTGCGTGGCACGCTGCAGCAAGCAGGGCCCGTATTATTCTGTGATGTTTTGATCGGCGTCGATCAAAACCTGAAGAACACCTTCAGCCACACTTGTCGCTGCTCTTATCCACAGGGCGCTATCGCAACTCTCGCATATTTTTTTTTTTTTTTTCAGCAACCTCTTGCTAGGGGGTTTGCGAGAGGACAGCATTGCCGACCATTGGGTGTGCTGGGCAAGGAAGATGGGACGCTCCACCTCGGCAACCACAAGTCTGATAGTCGACTATATATCGAGATCGTCCTTCCTCCGTCCAGGCTTTTACTCCACACACCCGAGAGTAAGAAATAGAAATCACTTGGCTACCCATGCACTAATTCTAAACAGAATCATCTTTCAGTGCGAGCAATGAGGGAAGGCTAAGCCGAACCTCCGCTCGTACGCGGCAAATAAATTTTACAGCTACAGCATACGTCCGGCGTCATGCCTTCGCCAGACACTACTCCTTGTTAGTCGAGAACACTCGCCAAGTCCACCATAGGCTCTACACATTATTCCTAGCACCTCGAATGGAGCAACTACCTTTCCATTGCAGAAGCCAGAAGATCCTTGTCTCGAGTGTTGACACGATCCGCTCGCAACACACTGGAATGACCTCCAGAGCATACATTCTCTGCAGTGTCCTCATGAGCGTCATATCGCAAACTCGGAGCAGGCATCCAGCCATTGACATAGGAACCGCGACATCATGGACATCATGACACTTTCTCTGACAGGGCAGCTCATTACTAGCTGCAGTAAGACTGTGTGCAACTGTGGCTCGAAGATTGCGTTTCATGATGGTAGGCCACTTATTGCTGCGGGCTGGGTTAGTCTTTACATTTACTGTTCTCAGGTCAGTCAATACCCATTTATCAGCTATATATCATCCACAAGAGTTTTGATGTGAGGAGCTAACAATTTGGACACAGTATCCCATGGCCAACTTCTTGCCATTGTTGTATGTATCCCCGCGCTCAAGGCGCATGAAGATCTGCTCAAGCTGGTGTGTACTGTGGCCCATCGGCGTCATGTGGCGATCTTTCTCTTCGCGCGTCGTGGCGAGTAAAGTAGTCCCCTAGCAGCTATGGCGGTATTCGCTTCATAGAAATGTTCCTGCTAGAAAACTTCAGACAGACAGAGACCGTGTTCGCTGAACCCCGCAAACAGATCTAATGTTAGACCGCCATTCCGTCTCCTGCTTTGCGGACATCGCGATGGCCCATTGAGATACCTCCAATGCATTCGAGCCATACCTCGCGACCGCCATCACAGTCCCCCTGCGTGCAAGCTTGGGCTCTATCACGCCTAATCCCTGTTGCATCGTTCATCTTATACACTGTCTCAATCATGTTGCGTTGGGCTCTAACTATATCTGCAGCCTTGATCTCGAGCTTATTCGTGAGTACGGTGCAGGTCGCATCCGCGAGGGTATCCTCGAGGCCTATGTCTGGCATCGTCTCGGCTTTCAAGAGTATACCGATAATCGGTAGGCTTGCTCTGCCGCCACGTTCAAGCCATGCTCGAAGCTCTGCCAAAGTGCGTTCAGGACAGCGATCCCGGCTCAGACTCGACCACCCTAAGTTCTTGTGGTCGGTTTGATTGGTGTGACCCTGGCCGACGCATTCCCTTCCAGACGGTTGAGATCAAGAATCTGCTTCTTGCGGAATGGATCGCTTTTCCGAACATGCGGGCACGTGCGGCCTGTTTCAGCCACAGAGCTGAAGCACAGATGGTGGCGGGCACTGGCGGCTTCCGGGCTGTGACGTCGTCGATTTGTGAATTGCATTGTCTCGAAGCTGGTTCCTACCGAGACTGATTTTTTTTTATTCTTTCGAGGTATCGTGTCAAACGCGCCGACCTCTCCGTCACGCATAGGACGTCCCTCTTCTGTATCGTCGTTTCGCTACTTGCTTGTCTTACTTGCTCTCTTGTTCGACTGCCTACACCATATGTCTGTTTATACAAAGGTCTGGATGTGTCCATTCACGGGCCCCACCACATTGGGCTCCTACAAGGGGAGACGAGGGCACCATCTCACATCGCATGACTCAGTAGAAAGCGATCTTGGCAGCGCCTTCGCCACACAAACCTGCGGCTTAGCAGGACATCTGTACCGGCCTAATTCCGCCTCATTTTTTGTTTTTCTCTCTGTCGCACTTCAGGATTTCATGTCTTGTCGTAACCTGCGAGATTTCTCAACGCTCCTCGCTTGTCCCCCATACAGCGCTTGTTATCAATGGACTCCTTGGGCTTTTCTCCTTCTCTTGTCTGTTTGCAGCGACTATTCCGTTTCTCTCGAACTACGACACAATGGCGCGCATCGGTCTAGTCCTGAATAATTCACATGGCTCTGTATAGCAATCACAACCTTTTATGTACTACCTAATTCCGTGATTTGGTCTTTATACCCCATTACTCTCCTGAAGGGAGATACATCATCTTTCTCACGCTTGCCATCAACATGTATCCTGTGTCCAATAGTACAAATAAATCCAAAAAGCGATTATCCCACCCCCGATTCTTGGGGGTTGCGACTAGCTATCTCGCGAGGTGGGTTTGCCCGACGGCCATATGTTTGTTATGTGAGAAAGCTGTCACGGCCAAGTAAGTGAATTATAGTGATACACAAAATTCTACAGGTGAATGCACGAGAGATAGAGATTCAGTGAGTATGGATACAACATGTGAGCAAATCCAAGGTTCCAAAAAAAAGACGAAAACAAATCAGGAAAACGTAGACCGATGGATATCTAGAGCCTGCTCTCCAAGAGCGTACTGTGAGGCCTCCTCCATCCAAGGGCGCCCTTGCCAAAAGCTGCCTCAAGAGCTTCTTCCACAGTACGTACAAACATGAACTCCATCGCAGCGCGAACTTCGGGCGGAACATCGTGGTCCACGTCCTTGCGGTTCGCCCAGGGAAAGGATCACCTTGGTGACATTCGCTCTGTCCGAGCGCCGAGGAACTTTCTCCTTAATGCCGCCCACGGCCCCGACGCGGCCCCGAAGAGTGATCTGGACGGAACGGCTCAGTCCGAAAACATATCAATCACAATAAACGAGAACGGACCTCGCGGGCCTGTCATTGCGATATTTGAAGGTACGCAGGCCCCAGTGAGAAAGAGAGACGAAGGCGCAAGTCATCGCCGACACCAGCCGACGGGCCATCCTTTTTAACAGCTCCGGACGGTAGGTGCCACAAATGTATATCGATACCGTTCGGCACCAGCAACGGATCCTGCGAGCGTGTATTCGTGATGCAGAGATCGTAGGCATTCGTCTTGACCCAGCTGAGGGCAAGCTCTCCGCTCTCCTTGATCACCTCGCCGAGGCTCCCTGTAAGCTTCAGCTTGCCATTCCCTGGTACCGCAATCGTCTCGACAGGAAGAATACCGCCCTCACCCATGCCTGTTACGACGAGGCCATACACGACACCTCGACGTGCTTCTTTCGCGATCGCGCTCCTCTGCGTCCCATCTTGGCACTCCAAGGATGCTCTCGAGCTCGTCCTCCTCCACTAGGTCCTTGTACTCTTTCCCAACGCCAGCCTCCTCGTCCATGTGCTCTGCCCATTCGACCGCTTTGAATCGGACAACGGCGCCAATTGCGCGTTCCAACGAGCGCACGCCAGCCTCACGTGTGTATCGCGTCGCAATGTGCAGGAGCGCAGGATCGGTGAGGGTGATCTGCTCCGGTGCGAGACCGTTTGCTTGAAGTTGCTTAGGCAGGAGGAACTTGCGCGAGATGTGCATCTTCTCGTTGTAAGTGTATCCTGAGAGCTGGACGATCTCGCAGCGGTCGAGCAGGGCGCAGAAATGGTCTCGAGGGTGTTGGATGTGCAAATGAAGAGAATTTGGCTCAAGTCTATAGGAACGTTGATATAATGGTCCTGCGAAGAGTTCAACGATAATAAAGTGTGCACAGGCTCTGTACTCACGTTGAAAAGTGTGATTCTGTTCAGGGTCCAATACCTCTAACAGTGCAGCTGCAGGATCTCCATGGAAGTTGCTTTGACCAACTTTGTCAATCTCATCCCCTACTAGAATTTAGCACTACTTGCGGCACGTACTCAGACGTTACTCACAAAAGAATGACGGGATCGGCACGACCTGCTTTACGAAGTGCTTGGACAATCATTCCAGGCCCGCTGGCAACATACGTTCTTCGATGACCCCTGATTTCGGCCTCATCTCGCACACCTCCAAGCGAGATGCGCTGGAATGGCCTGCCAAGAGCTACTAGCTATTGACTGACCCAAAGAGGGTCTTTCCGGTGCCCGGAGGACCCACAAAGCTGTGAAGACATATGATTAAACGTAAGAGTCTGTAGGGCAACGATGAGGCTTACAGCAATATGGGGCCTTTGACGACTTTGCGCGCCGGTTTAGGAACGACAGGAGCAGGAGCACTTGACGACGGCTCAGATGGTGCGCTATGCGGGATAAGAGCAAGCTGATTCGATTCTACCGTATCCAGCTGTTTGGACTCTTGTTCTGTTTGTAGTGCTTTCAGCCTGACAACTGCAAGGTACTCAATCAAGCGTTTCTTGATCTTCTCGAGTCCAAAGTGATCCGCGTCAAGCTGCTCGCGCGCATTTTTCAGGAATCTCCGGTCGCGGAGGACCTCCACCGCACCGGATGGAGCTGTAGTCGACGAGTTGGGCCACGGTATCGAGACAAGCCATTCTAGCTGTGAACAGTGAGCTGAATGTGAGGCAGAAGGGAAGACTAACGCGTACGTAGTTCCGAATGACGCCGTGCTCGACGCTCCCTGAGGTATGCGCTTCAACCGCTTCCATTCCCGCACGGCCATCTTGCGCTCCTCGCTGTTCTTTGCCATAGCCTCAATCTTTGTCTTCACCTCCGCCATTTCCTCAACCTCTGCTTTGCCCGCCGTCGTCCAGCTCCGACGCAGGACCGGGGTTGGCGTCATCTTTGCACCTTGTCTGATGATGACTTGCGAAGATCGATGAGCTCTTGTTCAATAGCTGCAAGCTTTTGACGGAGGAAGAACTCCTTCTGCTGTCTCGAGAGCGACTCGTCGACAGACTTGTTGATGCGTTTCGCTACCTCGGAGATAGAGGATTGTTTGATGCAAATGGCCGTCGCACGGTTTAAGCGGTCGTCCGCATCCGCGGCGGAGAGGAACTCTGTAGCCAATAGTTAGGTCAGAACGGAATGGATTGTATAGGACGTTAGAGCGGGTGAATGAACAATAAAAGCAGTCATGTGCCTCCACGGCTGAGACCTTCCCAGGCTCACCCCGCACAGAAACGAAGTCCAATGGATGACTTCTCACGCTGCCCGGGTTGGACTGGACGTGTGCGTCGTCCAGCGGAGTAACAGCACGCACAATCAGAAATGCATGGTACACTCACCAAGTTTTGTCAGCACAGTCATCAGCGACGCTCGAAACGATCACATCTGCCATCCAGGTCGAGCGTGCGGGGGGAATATCCTCCACCTATGGCTGCTGCCTTGTTGTATGAGTCGCGCTTGGATTGTTGGGTGGTGTCCTTGGCAAGCTGCTCTAACAGCTTCAGAGCGGCACCTTTGAACTTGATAAATTGACTCTGGTGACGGTGTCCCAGTGTTTCCTTGATATTCCACTTTCTGTAGACGATACCCGAGTTGACGACAGGGAGAGGTCAGGGCCATTGTCCAAGACGCGCACGCGAGTGAGCCCAGTGAGGGTGAGCAGATAGTTGCGTGCTTGGCATTATTGGCCGTAGGTCTTATGAGACGAATGATTCGGGCTGCTGTTCCCATTGGTACAGTGGACCCTCTGGCGCGGTTTTGGGGACTTGCGACCACCAACGGCTGCTCTTCAGACTCTCGTACGAGTCTAAGCAGCGCCTCGCCAACAGTCTTGACGACGGGGAGACCGTAATCCGTCCTGTCGGCAGTAATATAAGTGGATGTGGTAGGCCGAGGACAGGTAATGCTGAGCCTGAAGCGGTGGAGGACATGGTAGTCAATGTGTAGACTGTCTTGGCGCGTGCGGGGTAATCATTAATGGGAGCTTGGAAGCATGTGATACATTGCGCGGTAAGCAGCATTGAATGTGGGGATTGCTGACTAGGTCATTGTTGGAAGCTTACTAACGTGATCACACTATTACTCAGAACAGCTTATCTGTCTTTCAAAATTCTTACCGTGTCACAAATGTCAACGATAGGTTGCAGAGTACTAATGATGCCACCTTCAATGGAGAGGAGGCTGTACCAATACCGTCCAAGTCCGATCTTATGGTCGTGACGACGAGCGATTAAAATATAAGTCAACGTATATAGGGCGGGGGGATTACGAATTCATTCATGGTGTAAATACTACAGCTGTTGTGAAGGCAAAACACGGTTCCAAATTCTTCTTCCCTCGGAACGTTGATGCTAGCCCAGAGCAGGCTCGCTATACCCGCATAAACAATGTCATAGAGGACCGAGACCAAGACTTTCCAGCCGGTGATTAGTCGTGGCGCAAGGGACAGCGAGGAGTATCCGGAATTGAACATCTCCCGTATCATAGTATACGCTCACGTTTGAGACAGTCAATCGAGCAGCTGGCACATGGTCGCAGTGCTGCCATGCCTGTCCGCAAATAAAGTATGATGTGGGAATATCCTCCTTCGGACTCGTGAGCGGCGAGGGCTGAGGGGCCCCGCCAAACTCAGCGGGTGGAATCGCCAATGATGAGTCGTATAGAATCGGGCAGAAATCGGACCCCCCGTGGTCCCCCTCCCGCATCACGATAATCCGCTCACTGGCATGAAGCGTCGTCCAGCAGACGCAGACTCGTGGTTCGTGGTACCCCACAAGGGCTTCTCTCGGTGGCTGCGAGAGGAGGCGGCTACTTCCAGGTGTCGGAAGTAGAAGGCCCCGTCGCGGGGCGCAGGGACGGCCTTCCACATGTGATACGGATTTTTTAGGTGCATACACACCCCTGGATTCGCAGCGATGTGCAGACCGCCGTAGAAGTCTAGGCTAGACGGTCCGTTTGGTGCGCAAGTCGAGACGATGAGGAACATGTCATCGTATTGTCCATCGTCGCGAACGGTGTGCTCAAAGTGCCATGACGTGGCGGACTTGAAGTCGCTCTGCATGTAGATGTTAGGACTATTACCATTGACGGGGCGAAACTGCAGCAAAGTGCCCCGAAGCCATGTTTTGCAGCACAAAGCGCCGGCGTGGAAGTCCAGGAGCTGTCGAGACAGCCCGAGCAACGGCAGACACGGATGGGTTGAGGGAAAGGGGGATGCGGGTAAGTGACCACTGTTGACTGGTCCTAAAGCACGGGGGTTCTGGATATCTTGAAGACTCGTCATGTGCAAGTAGTCGCAATTCTGACTCCGCTGGACATTGACCGTCCATGATGGTTGGTGGACCATGGCTTCGAAATCGTGCAATAATCCTGCCTAGTTGGGATTAAAATCAGATTTGGATAGTAAATACTTAAAACGATTCTTACAAGCCCTCGGCCTCTTGAACCATATACAAGAGGCGCCTCGCTCCGCTTCGGGTAGGATAACGAATGGACTAATTGATGGCTAAATACATCGCACCAGCGAGAATAGCTTCACAGAAGTATAGCCTTTCTGAGTGTAAAGCTTGAAGCTTTGGAGAAGGAGACACAGGCGTTAGGTTACGGGAAGCTTCAGGTCAAAAGCGTGCTCCATGCCACATGGTACGGCCATCCTTTTTGTGTGTCGCTTTACTTATTGTGTACAAAGACATCGGCCATAGCGGGGCCCATTCATGACAATGGAGCGTGAGCAGATATGCACTGGCCTGACCCACGAGAGTATTTATACAGCATGCTCGGTAGGTGTACAGGAGCACAGGTGGGGTAAGAGGTAAGAAAGAGCAATGAATGGAAATGAAGGAGGGACGCCAATCCTGCGTAATATACGAGGTAATCGACCACGTCTGGTTTTGGGCCACGATCGTGCTTGGATAACAAATGACGTTGGTACCGTCCTCTGGGTCTGACCACGATTGACATCCAAAGACTTATGCACCAGTTGCAAAAGTCCGGTATGGTGTAGTCAGTCTTCCCACACGACTACGGGATGATATGACCCCATAGTTGATATGGGGATCAGTCCATCGCTGGACTGGCCCCCCATACAGGCGTGTGACAGTGGGTCGGGAGTCGGCCTTCGATGTTTCAGTCTTTCGATGACCCTCCATCCGCGACATTGCGAATGGATGTATGTAAGTCTTTCATCCTTCTATAAAATGGAGGGGTGTACTTGTGATGAGACGGTTGGCGGCCGCGATTGAAGTGGTATAGCAGGCTACGAACATACTAAGTAAGGCAATGGTCATATAAAAATGCGAGAGGTTACATACGGGTAGAGGCCAATCCCCTGGAACCAATTTGGCGAGCTAACTGTTGCTGAGCTATATACCTGTGAGGGACTGACGTTAGATTGAAATATCTTGCTGCTGACGAATTTAGTTACAAAATGAAGTGTTCCGTTTATCACAGAGAAACCAAACAGGTGTACCTCGGAAAAAGCTGGAAACGCATGTGTAAGTCGGTCGAATCGAGCGATTTGACAGCAGCGGCATCATCCCCCTTGTGAAACGCAGCTTCTTACTATCTGCACTTTCGCGATGAAATTTCTTTGGGTAAAATCAATAGGATATCGCTTCATGGTCCTATGACTTATTGGCCACGGGGGTGGGTGTCACGTTATTGACGCGCGGACCTCACTCGGTTAGCTGTTGTAGGTCGGCTTTTCCAGCTGTGCCGAATCATGTTCTTTCTGTGCGGGCATTTGAGCACGCCTTGGCTAATACGAGCACGATGTCTTTGGCACGGAGCGCCACTCCTCGTACAGCTTCATTCGTGATTTGTACTTCGCTGGATTGATGTGTCAGATGACTTGCAATGAGTTGGAGTCCTGCGAAATCATACCTCAATGATCTTCAAACACTGTAATGCTCACTTGAGCGACGATATCCTTGATACATGGAAGAGTTAGAAGTATTAGCGGCTTCAAATACTGTCCGAAGGGCTTCCTATGAGAAGGTAGCAAACGCAGCGACCTGTTTGCGGTTGTGCCCCGGACTCTTTCGAGAGGCCTAGTGGCATCGTTCACAGACGATGAAGACTCGATAAGATTTGGACTAGGCGAGACAGTCTAGCGACGAGAGACACTACGACTAGTAGGGCAGATCAGGAATCCGGGGATTATCAGCCATCTTCGCTGGAGGTGGGGTAGGTGGGACAAGGGAAGGGGAAGCGTCCTACGACCGTAATGTCAGCAGAGTTTAAAAATCTTGCATCGGGCAGACCCAGTGATAGCGGTACTACAGCTATGACGCACCATACAGTCGAGCGTCCAAGGGAGAGGTGGATCCAGCTCGTCGTGACAATATGGGTCGATTGATGACTTGGTCGACTTTGGGTCGACTTGACAGTTTTACCAATTTGCTAAGTGCATGTTCATTAGGTGTTATGTGCCTGCGTAACCCACGAGAGTCAGTGTAAATATTTCCCCTTCGCGGGTTTCAAGACCGAGCGATCATACCGCTTTGCAATTCTTCTGCCATAAGAAATCGAAAGAATGACTCACATAGCAGCGTGAGTGGATTGAACACCGTATGTAGCAATGTGACCCAGCGTGACACTGACTTCGGCCGCGTCACAGGTTATCTAAATGTGATGAACGTGACGGCTTCAGCACCTCGCGGCGATTGAATCAACTCCGAAGGCATGTTGCTACAGTTGCGACAGGCGGATCCGAGTCAAACACCAAGAGAATGGGTCTTTTCAGCCTGGTGGTGACGCAGCTACATCATGACGGGACTTGTGTCGACAAGTCAACAGCGGTAAACGCTTGGTAGTAACAAACCTGATAAACGTCTTTATAGTAGGCTGCGTATGGCTAGGGCTCTCATCGTTGCTGCCACAGCATAACAGGCGGGCGATTAGCCTGTTGTCCACAAATGTCGTACATTACGCGATGGTTTGCCAGGGATCATGCACATCGATGGTAAGGTATATTGACCCACCCAACTATCGAAGCAGTGGTTGACCGTGACAAGATAAATCGGGCGGATCTGCGAGGTTCAATGAATCTGACGCGTCGGTTACGTATCAAGTTTGCAAGAAGCGCGGAGTCTCTGAGCGGAAGAGGAATAATGTAAGAGCAGAAGAAGGGTAACCCAAACAAGTACCGACGACTCAATGTGCAGTTCACAATGTCCATTTCTCGCGGGGTTCGAGTTCTGTAAACGTCGCTAGCACCCGCGGACGGTGTAAGGGGGAGGTCAAACTCGGCGATATTCTTCAATAGAACGTGGGATGACGACGCAGTCAATGCCCTTGCGATCCATGTTCTGTCGACCGGTCTTGCAGGTAGAATGAGTAAGGCCCTTCCGACGAGTCGGCAAGTTTCTCGATGTCCATGTCGAGAGACTTCATTTTGAAGTGCTTGGGAGACTGTATAATAGTATCGATCCAGCACTGGAGCAAACGGAAAAGCAGATCGCTGATCATACGTGGAGTTGACGGACTGTCAGGAACACAGAATAGAAAGAGCTACGAGTTTGTGTCAGGCATGTATAGTGGACGAGGCTGGAGAAAGCTCACCTCGACGCACTACGAAGTGCAGCACGTTTGGTCGTGATTGAAAGCCGAAAGTATTGGCGATACGCCAGAAGGCTGCGCGATAGTGACGGCCGCCTCCCCTGCGAAGCCGCACAAGGCAAAGAAGAGGCAAGCCCGCGCATTTCGGCGGATATATCCAACGGCCCATCTCGACCGGCAATGACTATTTGATTTCTGAGAATGCCATGCAATTTATGGCAGGGATCTGGAGAACGTCCAGAACTGATGACTTATGTGCGTATCTTCTACTGCCCATACGATTTGTACGGCGAGATGGTGACCCGTTGGTGTTGATGTAAATGCTGTAGAGATGCCAAGAGGGGAGCGTCAAACGCCATCTCCAGACAGGAGAGGCGCAGTCAGCCTGAAGTAGCGGTTCATTGACATCGAGATCCACGTCGTTGAAGAGAGAAAGTTCGCGGAATTGGACTCGCCCGGCGCCAGAATGCACGGAGTGTAAGAGCTACAAAATAAGGTCAGCTCTTGAGATCCTAGAAGAGGACTCATCAGATGCTTACCAGCGTACACAAACGATATAAGACCAATCAATACTCAGATGGGAAACAATCACACATGAAAAGAAGCGGGAATGTCAGAGGCGTGACACAAAAATGGCCGGAAGACATCCAACATCACTTTCGGCGATGGTGTTGAATCGGTGCCCTTTGGACACGACACACGTCTGCTTTACATTTCGTTAGTGACGCACTAAAATATGGTGTATGCGCACAATCCGTACGCAATATCATCAACGAGGACTGGAAGCCCCATTCCAATAACGGAGATCAGTCACTAGGGCCTTGCGTTTCTGAATGTGATACGAAGTGAACATCAAACTACACCAGACGGCACTGTACTGGCCTCACCTCGCAGGAGCTTGAGAGCGTTCGTTGTACTGCGGCAATCCTGTACGAGGCGTGCGTCTGTTGATACACAAGAGAGGCATGCAGGAAATACCGACTCCAGCGCCGATGATAAATTTTGTGGCTGCATAAAAAAAACCGGTTTCAGTCACATGTACAACCACGTCGATGAAGCAACGCACAGATGTCACACCAAACTGGCGAGAAAAAAAAAAGTGGCAACGTGTCTTCATGTTGTCGTGCCAGACGACAGAATTGACGAACTGAACCAAGCTTGCAAAGCCGGCCCAGAACATGTAAATGCAGGTTCCGGCGTTCAACGCCTGGAGGTGCCACGTGCAGAGGGATGAAGGACACCACACGAAGCCTGAGAAATATGGTTAAGAAAAGACGGGAAAAGTCAGTGGGTTAAAACGATTTGCCGGGCATTGCAAGCGAGCAAGGCGGAGGCTGCCTGTCAGTTTCATTGCAAAGTGAGAAGGGTAGTTAAGAGGTTTTGCGTTCATTGTCTTTGCCTTGAATGAGTTCGGTGCAGAGCCGCAATGGGACAGTAGATGTGACGGGACAATGAGCTGTCACGTATTGTGACCAGTAAACGGAGTTACTACTCGTTACTGTTCGCGTTCAGAACGTCCACTGACTTTCCCACGGTGCTTTCACCGCACCAAACTATGGGCCGTATATTCATGGTGAACGTCGGATGCGTATTGTTTCTCATACAAGCTTAAAATGTAAGCCCTTGGCCGAGGGTAAGCCTCCCATGACACCATAACGCCCCCCATGAACATTAACCCTCCCCATAGTGATCGTATACCTCTCTCCGAGTTCGCCCCCCACTCGCTAATTTATGGCCACCCCGCGACGATGATTTTCAAGATTTCTCCACGATTCCTCTCGCTCCTGTTTTTGGTATCCGACGATCCCATAACTTACCCCCCTCTATCGATGTGTTTGTTGATGAAGAACTATCTGGGCAATAGTAACGCCTTCAGTTTGGTGCACTATCGCCTGATCAGTGTTAGCAAACTCTTTTCTCTTGCAGATAGGCTGGCATACTCAATGTACACTCGACTTTAGCGTACCACAGCATTCTATTTCACACCTATTACAATTTTAAACTCACTGGCAATTTCTCCGAAACCATTGACCGTGAGTGTCATGTTATCCCCCCCCTCCTCTATGTGCCATTTCTAACAAGCGACTTGATTCCCTCAGGACTCAGGTTTCTTAGCGCATGCGGTGCTTGAACGCGCGCGACGATGAAATTATTTCTATGTATACGCCACCAGTCTCATTGCCTTGACCATAACACACCTTTGACGGGACCTCACCATTACACTGGACTGCCTTCTTCCGGTGCAGCGCGCATGGGAGTAATTTATTGTGATGCCCCTTCATGATCATGGACACCGATGTATTGATTGACACGACGTATATTCTATCGTAACTCTGTAGCTCTAGTATCCGAAACGTTTCATACCCATTCCTTTCTCCGTTCACACATGCCCATATGTAGGACCGAGTGACTCTTCTTCAGCTTGTTATGTTTATGGGATTTTTTGCATCCGCGTGGATATACCATTCTGTTCTCTCCATGTATGCTGTCATGGTCTACGAGCAAATTCTCGACGACAATGCTGAGGGCATTTTGTGAGAGGCGCTTAATACCACTCGAGGAAAAACGAGTCCCGCGACGCGCCGATTAAAAGACGCGTGGCACACGCGTCTGCGCACTCCCCATTTTGGAGGTCAATAGGTTCGCTTCAAACTGCTCCCACCGTGAAACGCGAGTCATACAACCCGAATGAGCCCTTAGCTCAAAGTGTCAGTATGTCTCGTGGCCTTTATCGCTGCCGCGCACAGCAAAATTCGAGGCGCACTGTGTGCCTCTCCCATATTTTCGTCTTCTTCCCTCTTTCAAGCTTGTTCGCAGGTTTGGTAGCGAGATGCAGCATTCATCGATGCCTGTCGCCGCCTTCCTGGCTTCTATCCTTGTCTTGGTTCCATTTGTAGTGCAAAAGACTTTGCCTCCGTCGGCAAAACCTCCCTTCTTTTATGGTTGCTTTGTGGTTGCTATTTGCTAACCTAATCTACGGCGTGGACGCTCTCGTATGGGCTCAAGATGCCAAAATACGCATCCCAATATGGTGCGACATAAGTAAGTCATATATCCGGATCACATGGATCTCACTATAGCTGAGGCCCCTACTCGTAGCAACGAAATACTTGATAGGTGTCTCGTACGCGGTGCCAGCGTGTTTATTCATTATGTCTTCAAGACTCAAAGTTGCAGCTTCGCGAGATAACATAGGCATACAACGTACAGTAGGAGAGTTGAGAGAGGCCTTTGTGATGGACCTCGCGCTGTGCGTCGGTGTGCCGCTGGCCGCTATGGCTCTACGTACGGTCTCGGGATCTCAGGGTTTGCACGTTTATGGGCTCATTGTTCAATCATCTACAGACACCGTTGTACAGGGGCATCGGTTCGATATCATCCAATCTATTGGCTGCCAGCCGGAGATACCAGCTGTGTCAGCGGGTACCATTTTTCTTCTGGCTACCAGCCATAATTCTTAATATCCTTTCGCTCTTTCAGTGCGGTGAGTCCTTACCGGCTGGTGATCATATTCATGTCGCGATGTTCATAGACGTCGCATTGCAGGCTCATCATGGCGCACAATTATTGGACCCGAACGTACTTGGCTCGGGATATACATCGATAATTTCGACCCCACCATGTCTATACAGCTATTCTTCAGTCAACTGATGCTTGTCCTTTGCGTCGCATCATTGTGGATAGCATACCTTATCGTGACAATCTACGAATCCCTTAAGCTAGAACCGATGGAATCAAGCACCTTACCCTTCGACTTGTCCCGCATCGACATCTACACCGTGGCGAGCTTCTCTGGAACATCGTGGAGAAATCGCCTGTTCTGCTGGTGGGCAATTCCTGTGGCCGCGTTTACGCTCAGTTTTTTGGTTCCTCATATTTCCATTGGCGGAGAAGGTCGAGCGAATTGTCCATCGCGCCCATGACCATCTGGCAAGGAAACCCATCGGGAAGAACTCTGCCATTGCGCTCAAGAATCTAGAAATCGGAGACAGGTGCGGCTCACAGTTCAGACTAGTCACCAAAGTATATAGCTTACCTTTTCAATAGCAGGCGCGTGGTCAGCAAATCCTCAACGTAGAAACAATCGTCGAGGAACACGACATGTCCTCATACAGTGAGGCCATTCAATCCTTCTCTCAGCCGCCTCCCCGGTAAAGGGAGGGTATGAACCTCGATGGAGCTGCCCATAGGGAAGGTTTTGCGTCCCATGACCGAGCTCGAGGAAAAATCACGGCCACCCGCCTCGCGATATTCCCACGATGGCGACCATGATTTTACGATCATGGAGCTGCCTATCAATCGTACCGAACCCAACCATCTACACACACTACAGGCCGACCCCCAGGGGCCGAGATTGCCTTCCGCATTACCTGTCATGTCTGGCCGTCAAGCCAATGTCCAAGCGCTCCTGCCTAAGCAGTGCCTAATTGCTCAACATAGTCAGTGTCAAATCCAGTCTGAGGAACAATACCACTCCACCTCAATTCGTTCTTTGATTACTCCGCCTTCAAACATCTCGCACTTTGTTGTAGTCCACCGCCGGTCCAACCTGTCGTCAATAATCCCTCGCACTCCCCGCCCTGATCTTCTCGTCTGGCATACCCACCCTCTCTTTCCGTAAACCTCCACTCCCTTCGTCGTGCAGTGCTCTCGCTCGAGCTTCTCGCTCCCTGTAACATACACCCTCTGCTTTCCTAACTGCCACCCCTAGCCCAACTCCGGAACCCTGTAGAGCGGAGATCCCAAGTCGGTCGACTATACCGCGAGTAGTGTACACCTTGTTGTTTCTTCTTCGAAGTAATTCATCGCTCTTTTTCACCATGACTATGCATGCACATGCATGTCTGGAAGATGCCGAGGTCACGGCGCCGCGCCGCATAGGCAAACGGTGGAGAGATTAGCACGATCAAGGCTCGGACATGTGTTATCCTAGGAGGTCATCCAGGAAGTCTTCCATGCCTGCTTTCTCGCTTTTAGGTGGCGCGGGAGTATCCTTGAGGTAGTGCGTGGTGCTTCTATGTACGTCTTCTCCGTTTTGTCTGTGAGACATGTTAGTCCTAAGTCAAGAACAAGATCTGCGTTCCCACCTCGTCCATGTTTCATAGGTGCACGGAATGAGGGACGTGTCGCTTGGGTCTTAAATCGCGATTTGAGCTCTAATGGTGGTTGAGCAGCACACTCGCGAAGGTCTGATTATGGAGGAGTTTACCTCTCGTCGCATCCGCTGTAGCTTTTTCCTGGCTGAGTTGCTCGAGAGAATCATCCCAAGCCATCTGCTGAACTTTCACCCTTGCGCGTTCATTTTCTGATTTATCTTTCCCGCCAAGATATAAAGCAGCGGACGGCCTGGTCGATTTCTTCGTCATCTTTCAGGAGCGGTGGACACGCGCAGTAAGATTCAAGCTGGGGTGACGATTGGCGTTGCTTTTTCAAGAAATGTCGTCAGGTCAACTTCCGGCTCGACAATAGGCTCGCCTACAAGAACTGGTCACCACTTTGATCTCAACTCATACAGAAGGGGGACACACCATCCGAATCCAACTCGGGCTCAGGTTCAGCATACCTGTCTGCGTTCGTGCCCAGCTGTCTGCGCGAGTATTTCTGCTCGAGTTCCTTTGCCTCTTCGTCGTCTAGTTCCTCTTCCTGCTCATCGCCTCAAGT
The DNA here is from genome assembly GCA_035772785.1 of Phlebiopsis flavidoalba. Taxonomy (NCBI): domain Eukaryota; kingdom Fungi; phylum Basidiomycota; class Agaricomycetes; order Polyporales; family Phanerochaetaceae; genus Phlebiopsis; species Phlebiopsis flavidoalba. The sequence continues at coordinate 62,311 of JAOCPU010000069.1, forward strand.
AGGAGCCTCTTTGCCGAACTCGGCTGGACGTCCCCTTCCCCACCCACGTCCTCTGGCGCGAAGGTATTTGCCAAGTCCCGCCGCGAGATTTGCCCCGGCCCCTACCACGACTTGGGGCAGCTGAAGGGGAGTCAGTGGGTTCCATGCTTCAGAGAGTTGTATGACAATGTCTGTATGTCAACGAGCGTTCGATTGCCAAAAGGATTGGGTGGAGAAGAGTCGAAGCAGAGCTTGAAGCTGCACTGTGCCCGGAGGATCAAGCGCATCTGATGGGATCTGATGGCATGAATGTCATCTGGGGCGGCGACCAGATGACACAATGGATCAGGCACCTGGACCTCACCAACCCTCGGCTTAATAACCCGGGGATAACCCCCCCAGTATGCCCGGCTTATACGCCGGAAAGCTGATACCGCCGCATGCTGGCTTTTATTTCTTTCTTAATTCTGCTATGCCCCCGTAAGGTAGCGCAGCGTCTGCGTCCCTCACAGCCGTGCCCGAGGCCCCGCCGGCTGTCCCCCCGACGTCTGATCTGGCGCACCGATAAGGAGCAGGGGGCGCTGTCCCTCCCATCAAACGGCGATATTGCGCCGTCCCCTATATTTCCGAGCGTCGGCAACGCCCCCCGCATCGCTGCTCGCTGTCCGATCACGTCCCGCCGTCGCCTCCTCCCGCTCGCCTGTCCCTATCTCCACCGTCCCGCCCACCGTTTCGCTTCGTTTCTTGACGAGCATGCAGGCGATAGGTTGGTAACTATAGCAAATGGTGACCATGGAGCGGGAGAGGGAGAGGGGACCATGAGGGACGAAGAGAACAGCGAGGGGACGGCGAGGGGGGAAGAGGGAGAGCGCCCGGCGCTGATGCGCTGTTGCGCCACGAGCCACCCCGGCGCCTCCCGTCATCCGCCCTGCGCAATATGATGACATAATCGCTCCCTCCCCGCCGTTCTGGTCGCTCTCCTTCACGTCCCGCCCGTTCTGTAATGTTTATATGTCCTCAATTCCATGTATATGATATTCTGGAGTAAAAATATGAAATAAATGGCCTTTCCCACTGCTTGATAGTGATAATAACTGATCAAACTCCCTTGGCTGACGCTTTTTTAAGCATTCTCTTGGTCATAACGTATCCTCCTTGTACATATTCAGCAACTGTTGATTATAAATAGGTTATATACTGTTTCATAGAACAGATTGAAGAGCTGCCACCGCTTATATCACTTGGAAGCAAGTTAGGCAGCTGTGTGAGCATGCCTGAGAAGGAGGGTCCAGGAACAGCATCCCCAGTGGTCCCTGCCTTTCGCTTATGCTACCATATAATGTACTATATGATAGAAGTATAATTGATAACAACTTGAGGTGTGGAAATGATTTTTACACTCCTCAGGAGCGGTCGCATTCTGCGCAAATAATGTTTGAATTTCGCTCATTTGAACATGGATTCAGGCTCATATATATACTTAATATCATGACTCCTTCATGTACAGTATCACAGGAGTATGTGGTGCCACCCCGATGCCTGTACTTTGCTCCGATCCTTAGGGCGCTTAGCGCGGGAAAGCGTCGAAATTGTCAGGAACAGCATGAAGATGTTAGGTTCACGCTAAGACAATCTTATATTCGGAATGTGCGACCAAAATAACCCCCAGATTGAAATTCCCTGACATCCCAATCATGCTACAAGTCGTGGATGTGCATGTTCTTACTCGGATGGTAGGTAGTATTTCTCCATGTATCCCTGTCCACCTTCCGGCCTTCCTCGTGCACAACATGGCTTGTGGCATGATTGGGGTATCAATAATGTAGTTGCCTAGAGTTTTTTTGTGTCTCTGATTCCGAAAATGAGACCATCTTTGCTTGAATATAACGTCTTCATGCTGTTCCTGACAATTTCGACGCTTTCCCGCGCTAAGCGCCCTAGGGATCGGAGCAAAGTACAGGCATCGGGGGTGGCACCACATACTCCTGTGATACTGTACATGAAGGAGTCATGATATTAAGTATATACGAGCCTGAATCCATGTTAAAATGAGCGGAAATTCAAACATTATTTGCCCATAATGCAACCGCTCCTGAGGAGTGTAAAATCATTTCTACATCTCAAGTTGTTATCAATTATACTTCTATCATATAGTACATTATATGGCAGCATAAGCGCAAAGGCAGGGACTACTGTGGATGCTGTTTTCTGGACCCTCCTTCTCAGGCATGCTCTCACAGAGCTGCCTCACATGCCCTCAGCTGCTTTGCACTGTAGTAACTCTCTCAGCTAGTGTCAGAATCAATGTATTGTATAATATGACTCACTCGGAGATGTATGTATGCGTTAGAAATGCACTAGAGCGAAAAGGATGCTCACAGTGCATCACTTGAGTGTATATTGTCGTTTATATCTCTCACAATTTAGCGGTGGAAAGGGCTGTTTACTGGGTATTCACATGCTTATATAGTAGATACATACTTCTGGATACTTATGAATGCGATTGAACATGCGGGACGTGAGGGAGCGCGGCCAGAATGGCGGGGAGGGAGCGATTATGTCATCATATCGCGAGGAGGATGACGGCAGACGCTGGGACTTGTGGGCGCATCAGCGCATCAGCGCCGGGCGCTCCCTCTCCTATCCCCTCACCGTCCCTCGCTGTCCTCTTTGTCCCTGCTCGTTCCCCTTCCCTCCCTCCCTCTAGATACTGTCTTATATCACTTCAATACTGATGCCGTCACATACGCCCAAAAATGAGGAGAAACGGACGAGGGACAGTAGAGATAGGGGCGGGGCGGGCAACCAACGACGACGGGACTCGATCATCGGGACAGCGAGCAGCAATGCGGGGGCGTTGCCGACGCTCGGAAATATAGGGGACGGCGCAATATCGCCGTTTGATGGGAGGGACAGCGACCCCGCTCCTTATCGGTGCGCCAGATCAGACGTCGGGGACAGCCGGCGGGGCCTCGGGCACGGCTGTGAGGGACTCAGACGCTGCGCTACCTTACGGGGGCATAGCAGAATTAAGAAAGAAATAAAAGCCAGCATGCGGCGGTAGCAGCTTTCCGGCGTATAAGCCGGGCATACTGGGGGGGTTATCCCCGGGTTATTAAGCCGAGGGTCGGTGAGGTCCAGGTGGGATCAGGCGTTACTGGTTTACTTGCGATGACGATCTATTATGCATACTACTACAGCAATACAAAAAACCATAAACATAAAGAGCTTCTTGTCTAGAAGAACGAGTGTCGAAGCTGGTGGAAGCTGAATAGTAAATGAGGGGACGCCATATAAACACGGCAGCATATCGATTTCACTCCTCTCTCGCTTAGCGAGGTGAGCAGTGAAGGCGGTTGTGTTTAGGTCGGGTACAGAAAGATCTCGATCTGTACTTGATACTGCTGAAGTACGTACACCCGAACCGCATAGCTCTGTGTACACTGTGTATCGTCAATCGTCAGATTCGTCGCCGAACTAGACACTCGGCGGTGAACGTACATGATAACGGCTCGTCGGTAACGCTTGTTATCCTTCGAGATATCCCTCATCATTCTCTGAGTGACACTGGAAAGCATGCCTGTACCGCTGCTGGTAGGTGGTGCAGCATCACATGTGCAAGGAAGACCTTGTTCGCATGTCTCTTGGGCGGTGCGTATCGGCTCGCCAGAACGGACACACACTGCACAGTCCGAGGAAAAGGTCAGCGTTGAATTATTCTATTGATACAATAGGTTCTTACCTTGTCAGGTAGTGGTACTGAATCGCTCGAGGGCACGGCATGTGCTCAGCTCGACGGTGTATTGCGAAAAGGGGTATACCGCGAGCACAACTCGGAATGCTGAAACCCGATCAGTCGTGAGAAGCATAGAAGAGACATAGTTGAGCTCTACGACCTGTGCAAGCTGTTGAGAACGTAAACCAGAAATGTATGCGCTGATATCATGTCGAGAGTATGCCAATGGGTCGAAAAACGCAGATAGCTGATGAGGAGGGCGGTGAGGACTGAGTCAGGTATAGAGAGCAAAGTGTGGGTCCAGCAAGGTGTGGGGGAAACGAGTAAGATAGCTCGCCTCGTCTGCTATACATATATTCTGCTTGCTACTCATCCTAGGGCTATTGTGACCGTGGGCGTACTTGGCGCGTAACAGAGACAATTGGGCTTGCTTACGTCAGCGGGTGCGTTATTGTCTTGACACCGGAGACCTCCGAAAAGCCCGCGCTTTCACAGAACTGCGACTTCCACATCAGAGCAAAAATCTCAGGAGCCGTAGCTAGTCTTCCGGCTATAGTCGATCTCTCCAAGGTAGACGGTTTGACAGCGGAAGATAGCAGGAGCTTAACAAGTGACATCGAGGACTCACAGCGACTTCGTTCCGGTCGCTTCAAAATTGTGAGAAAGCCTGTGATATTGATGAAAAGAACCAGTTCCAGATTCTCAGGGCAGTGGGGCCTTCCCATCTCTGTGGCAAGTAGAGCCTTTCCATCTCACGCTCATCATTGGTGGCCCCTCGCCCCCTACACTCATGGTTCTGCAAGCGCTGACGTCAAGAACTCAAAAGGAGCTAGTACCCCGCAACTAAGACGAGAGTCCCACTGTTGCGTGTCCCTTCGACAACCATTAGGTACAAATGTTCAAGGTGCAACGCGCACGGTTTAAGTTGATATTAAGTATCAAACCTAACTGCTTCAGATCTTTGACAATGTCACCGTATCTTTGCATCGTGATGAGCTGACGGTAATGGAGTTTTGAAGGCGTGCACCCGTCGGGTGGCTCGGATGGCTTGACATCTGATACTGATGATGCACTGTTAGCTCTTATACATACCCATACAGCGGGTGCGCAGCTTACTCTGCGTGAACACCACCCCTCATGTCCGGCAATAGTACAAGCCTCTCAATTGACCGCGAGGCGATAATTCGCGAGTTTGAGTATTAGCAACCTATGTAGCAGGTGACACTGACTTTGCGAACAGAGCAGCGCCGAGGGGTCAGTAATGGTTCACAATTTAACCGTAGGCAGTGCGTTCTGACGTTCTCCCCGTGGATCATAGTTTCTAGCGTGCTTGCTGAATTGGGGTCTGTATGGCGCGCTCACTCAGTACAAGTGTGTACGTACGTCTTCCGTGTCTCCTCAGTGCCGTCACACCCAAACGGATTGCCCAGATTGGTATTACGTCGCATTTCCCAAAGATCGCTGGTTCCCTCAAGACTCTTGTCTACTCCACCTACATACTGGGGGACACTGTCCAAACCATTCTCGTCACTAGAGACGTCTTCAATCCCTACGCGAGGCATTTTGGAGACACGGACATGCTGAACACGGTTCAGCTCGAGTGGCTTGCAGTGGCCAGTGATTTGACCAGCATCAGTACGTATCGTCAGATCTTGATCTTAAATTCTCACTTAATCTCCAACGCAGTCAGAGCTGTGCTGTGCAAATGTACTATGGATTCCGGAGGCTGAACGTCCTGTCACGATCAAAGGGATTGATGATGTTTGTCTGCGTAGTACGTCATAGGTTCTCCTCTCCCGCCAATATCACATATACTCATTTACGCTCACTAGATCGCATTCTCTCAAGCAGTTTGCTGGACTTGTCACCGGTGGCACAACGGCTAACAAGGGACTTGGGTTTCAAAGCTTTGATAAGGCAACGGTTGTCGCAGTCAAGGTATGGTTTTCTCTTGACGAGACATGTGCTAGATCACTGAAAAGAATACATGATTTCAGATCTGGCTAGCGGTGGAGTGTGATATGCGACGCCATCATCGCCGTATGTATGGTGTAACTTCGTAACGTTCTCTGCCCTTCGTTTTTTCATAGTCTAGAGCACGCCATCCAGCTCATTCGCGCACCGAGCACCGATGTTCCTGCGAGACACGTAACACTGTTGACCAAGCTGGTCCGAATTATCGTCGAAGGCGGCACGCTGTGACAGGTACGCTATCTAGTAATGCTTAGCCCAGTTCTAAGCTGCATAACTAATGTCTGTACATAGCCTCTGCTGCGCTGCTAACGACCTCATTCTGTACGTCGCGATTGCAAAATCCAAGCCAGCAGTATTATACAGCCACTGCCACCATCCTCGCGAAGCTGTACTCGAACTCCCTGCTCGCTATATTCAACAGCCGTAGCAAGTTCGCCCCAAACCATAGCTGGAAGATCGACCCGCTTTATCTCTCTTTCAAACCAGATCTCCGCGCCACACCACCTGAGAGGCCAATCAAAAGTCCTTCTCAAGGAACTGCGCAAGGCCGCGGACGCATTGGGTGGCCATACGTGTCGAACAGGAAGTGTGTGTTACGAGTGACGAGCGCAAGGCCCAAAAAGACGTTTGTGGATGTGAGCGAGGCAAGTTCGCGGGGCTTTGTCATCGAGGAAGTAGATGATCTGTCTGAGGTACAGAACGAGGGTACTAAGAAGTCCCAAGTTCTTGTGTAGAACTCCTATGTTCGCGTCGCGAGTTCGCGACCATGCTGTTAAGTGTACGATAGGCAGTTTGAGGGTCTGATTCTGTATGTATCTGAAACGAACCAATTAATTAGTCGTTGTGTCTCCTCTCGCCGCCATTCTCGTTTGAAGACCCGTGGTTCTGGGTAAGTGATCTCACAATGACATGGCCCACGAATACTTTATGTAGTTGGCGAACTTGAACTTGAATTATTTTACTTGGTAGGTTGCGCCATCGACTCGTAACGAACCAACAGTGGGTCCTGATATCTGACAATTACGGCCAGTCACACGTACGACAAGCTGAAGATTTCACGTAAAGCGTCGACAGAGAATCTGGGGGCGGAAAGAGGTTTGTAGAGTATGTAAGATGCGAGAGCGTGAAAAACTATGCAAAAATTCGATTTCCGGAGTTATTAGACGCTTGAACGCCACCACGCCTCCCGGCAACTTGCCGCCGCCCCGCCCACTTGCCGGTGCAAGGAACATCAATTCTGATGGGAACGCGTTGGCGCCGGACTGTTCTCTTTCTCTATCGCCTTATTCGCGCCTCGAGGAACAGGAAGCGTGTAAGTCCAGCTCGTCGTCGTCATTCGCGGTTTTGATCGATGACTTCTAGGAAGTACTCTTTAAGTACGCCATGTCTTGTTGCGGCCCCTCAGGGTCGTAGGTCCACCCGCGCGGATTATCCCACTCTGGTGGTCAGGAACCTCCCCGTATCGGCCCGGCTTGCGGAGGTACCACTCCCAAGCCGGAGCGCTGAGCCGATATCTGCTGCGTTGAACAATTATCTATTTGTGAGGTGACTTGAGGCCACTAGGCCGCATGTAGTGAGCTCACAGTGCGCCTTATCAGGTGTCTACGAACAATCGCTTACCCGAGGCCTCTCTCGTGCCCCGGAGAACAAACAAAGTCTTAACCCGATTTAGGTCGAACATAGACTCTACCGCTTTGGGCGCTAGCCCTCCTTTCGGCCGTCACGTTGTCTTGCGAAACGCGCCTAACGGCGCCGTAGAATGGCTGAACGTGACGTGCTTTCAGTTCTCTAGCGTCTCCTAGCGGAGGGGCATTGTTTCAAGGTTGGCAACCTTTTGTACTTCGGGGACCCTCGTCGACATCGAGGAACGCGCGAGGCTGACTGTGGATCTTAATATCCTGGGACATCATGAATATGCTCCTGTCATCGAATCCCTTCTTTATACCCAAGCTGTAGCCATAGAACTCCTTGCCGCGCTCTCGCTGGATCGACTGTACGGCCGACCATGCGACCAGAGCTAGCTATTCTCTCATTCCTATGCACACTGTCCTATTGATTGGCCTCTCACGTTCCTACACGTCAACTCACGAAATGCCGCCCGTGCTCTCGTTGATCGGGTGGCTGTTGGTGTGCAGTCTGGTGCAAGGGATAAACGACATCGTCTGGTCGGGTAATGCAGAGATTCGCACACCGGTATGGTGCGATACTAGGTGCGTAGCTATATCATTACGTTACATTTTGTCGTTTTGACATTAAGCAGCAAGTAAACTCCTACTCGCGGGCTCGCATTGCCATACCTGCGGCATGTTCTCGTGCATGTCCTACCACCTGTACTTCCTTTCATCCAACCGTGACGCAAAAGAGCAGACGTACCTAATAGAACGTTATTTGAACTTACCTTTTGTTTGATTATTCCTATTATTTACATGGCACTAATCGTCGGAGTAATTTCCCCCCTTCATGAACCCAAGATTACTCACGAATGTGCCCGAATAGATATCGTTGTTCAGAATCATCGCTTCGACCTCGCCCTATGGATCGGCTGCGTCGCGGTAGTGCGATCTACCTTTCGATACCCGCGCTTATCCTGCTGTCTGGATACACCAATATTGTTCTGTTTTTGCACGCGTTGTGTATTCGCCAGGCCTTGCGCTTTGGAGCCACATACGCCGCACCCCAGCAGCTCTCCGATCGCGCATGCCATCGGCTTCACGCCTCATCACCGTGACATTCCTCCGCCCTCTATTCACGGCTATCACGATTTCACATTCTCGTGTCTCATTGTATCAATATTCGATCTGGCTTCGGCCACCTCTCTTTTCCGTCTGATCGAGCCGTGGGGGGTCTGCAGTCCTGGTCGTCCCTTTCCGTGGACACACGCAGGACTCTCTCAAGTGCACATACGTGCTGAATAGCGACGTATCACGCCTCGAAAGGATTGAAGCCTGGTGGTGGGTCATCCCTGTGTCGACTCTGGTGTTCTACACCTCTCGCGCTCGCGGGGCTCATCTACTGCGCCCCTGCAGAATGAGTCTGGTTAGGGCACCAAAATCCCGGAAGGTGGTTCCGCTCATCGTTGTTCCGCAAGTCAAGCTCGAACGATGCAGTTCATTCAGGGTTTCAGACGACGGTACTCAACGCGCGCTTTCGACGCATGTTTACTATCCCGTCGCCTCAAACCCATGTCACCGGTACAGCTGGCATCCGGCTGGGACGATTCGCTCAAGCCCTCGAAGACACACAGTCGAAGCCAACGCCCATCGGTTCTCCCTGCACGCTATTCCCTACTCACTTCATCCGAGTCTGGTTCGGGACTCGGCTGTTGTCTTCGAAGTCCCGAACATTGACGCAGTACCTCAATCCCCAGCGAGTCCTGACAGCCCCCGTGCTCGCAACCCCCGCTCCCGTTGCCAGAGCCACCTCGCTGGTCTGTGCTCCTGAGCGGTCCCCAGTCCCAGCCATGTCAGTGCAGCCAGCCAAGTCCCCGAGAGACTCTATTCTCTCCTCTCCGTGGCCAGTCCCACCGTCCACGGTCCCCGTTTCCCCAATCATGCTCTCGCCCACCTCCCCGCGCCGCTATCTGCGCCCACCGAGCATATCGTCCATCACGACCAGTATGGCGTCGTCCACGATTAGCGCCAGCGCGTACCCCTCCGACCCGACCTGTTCCTGCCACACCAACCAGCCCGCGCGCCGTTCCGCGACGCAGGCGTGCCCACCACGGCTATTCCGCCGCCCGCCGCGCTGCGCGCGCCTCGCGGGTGCCCAGTCTCGAGGCGTTTCATGGCAGGAAACTCAGCCTTTCGATGAGGCATGGTGTGCGGAGGGAGAGAGACATGTCGAGTGAAGCGATCTATATGACCGTGGTACAGGAGACTCAAGGACGTTTGAGCTTTGCAGGAACATTTACTTGTTAGCGAACTATGCAGGACCCCCCCTACTCCATCATTGACGTTCAAACATTCAATCCTTTGATTTGCTTTTGCCATAATTCGTTCATGACTTTTGATTCTTACCCTACCATTTCGATTCTTCGTTCGCGTCACGGGTACCACCCACTCTGTAGCCATACTGTTCTGTATCCTAGCCAACCCTGTGTGCAATATACCAGTCGTATGTCGCACTTGTTTTCGTGCTATTGCTACATCAGCCGTGAGAAGATAAATATACACGAACACACCCACACTACACATTATCACGTATTACGACTGTTCTGTTCGTTCATCAAACAAGTACACAAGAGACTCAAGGACAACCATAACTTACATACGGCTACAAACCCACGCATGAGACACGCATACAGCTACACAAAATACTTGCGCATCGGCGCAGGAACCACAACGAGCAAAAACCGCACCGCAAAGTGATAGGGCCACGACACCACGGCCGACGCGTACTCCAGTGCTCCGCGCCCGAGACTTTTCCTGCGCCTAAGGGGCGGGCGCACACCACTTGTGCTGCGACTGCGGTTCCTGCTGGGTTTCTTCTCGGTGCGAATAGACGTGCCGTCTGGCTCAGAGACGTAGGTGCCATCGGAGTCCGAGTCGGCTGCTTCGGGGATAGTCTCGAGAGGTGTGCCGTTAAAGAATTGGGTGGAACCGGAGGGGGGGATTGGGGGTGAAGATACCGGGGATCCTGGGGTAGGTGAGGCTGAAGTGGCCACAGTCTTTGCAGAGGGAGGGGAGACTAGGAAAGGAATGCGTTCGGATACTGCAGTCTGCAAGCGAAGGATATCATGGCAAAGGCGGAGGTATATGATAGCAAGGAGCGGGGGAAGAGGAATGTAGAGGGCTTCTTTGTATGTATGCGCCGTGTGTGCGGCAGCCGAACGAGTTTGGTGCCGCTGACGCTCCCCCCAGACGCACGACAGCATTCTCGACAACTGCAAGTCGATTGTTGTGCGAGACTCTGGCTGACTCGGTCCGGCGTTCCTGACGGTGCACAGTTCGCTCGACGGATTCGAGAGCCTCGCTCATTTCGTCGCAGACTTCTTGGAGAGGGGAGATTCGCCCTGCTTTGGACTGCACCTCGCGGAGCGTCCGTTCGAGCGTGTCCAGACGCTTCATGACGATGTCGAGTTTCTCGTTGATGTGGCGTTCATGTTCTTCGCTGTCCTGTTGGTGTAGTACGCTGTGCAACTCGTCGGTACGCTCCTGCAGCCGCGAGATGAGGTGAGTCCACGGTCGGATACCTGTAGCAAGAACGAAGAGCGTCGTACTAAACCACGACAGGCTGTCGACCCCTTCTATGGCGGCAAAGACATGCCGTATCAGGAGCGAGCCGATAAATGGGGTGACCACAGTGCACACTAGAAAGAATATTTCTCGTGCGCGTAGTGCCGAGTAGGCCGACGTGGTGTGAGGGTCTTCAGTCGAGCGTGCTGGGTCACGACGACGTCGGGGTCGAGAGCTGTTATAAAGCTTCCATGGGACTTTGAGAAAATAAAATGAGTTCAGATCACTTGCGACACAAAGTTACGCACCTTCAATGAGCTGGTGCAAGTAGAATATGAGCAGCATCAAGAGGACCACGTAAGTTCTTGACAGGGGTCACTTCCAGTCAACCAATTCCCTATTGGCGAAACCAGAGCGACAAATCATAGATAGAAGATTCAAAATCTGTCCATGATCGAGGGGCGGTGACTGCTGTGGCCTTCACCGGCGGGGTCGGAGGATAATGTTGCTCGAATTCTGCGCCCATGGTCGACGTCCTTACCCATTCCCACCAGCATCCCGGTTTGTACGGCCCACGGAGTCGTCACCACCATCTTCTTCCCCTTCCACCACCTCTTTGACGTCTACGCTGAAGCCGTACTCATCGTCCGAACCTGCTTCCGAGCATGCCTCCTCCGCGTCCGACTCCTTTTCTTCTTCGTCGACCCGCGGAAGACGAGGTTTGTATATAGACGACCCCGCGACGAATTCGTGGTCCCTCTTCATTGCTGAAGGCTATGAAATGCAGAAATGCATGGATTGGAAGGTAACTAAGCCGAAGAAAGAGATGAAAGTATGGGAAAGTATGGGGGCGTTGATCTGGGTATGAACGCGTTGACGTCGCGCCGTGCAATCATGGCGCCTGTGGCGAGACACAGTGGTCATGACCGCATCGCTTCCGAAAATATCCGCTCTGCGTGATATAGCAGGTCAAAAGCTCGCTCGCCTCTCTATTCTCGACCACCCACGGGCAGCAGCGAGCTCACGCTTCGGCTCAACACCGCCGCTATGGATCTCGACTGTGAGCTCTCTCGATGTACGCAACGACCCCGATCTCTTGGTACACAGACGGGCAACGTGGTCCTGAGAGCGGACAGCACACTCTTCCGGGTGTACATTGGCATTCTTTCCCAGGCATCCCCGGTATTTCATACCATGTTCGAGTTCCCGCAGCCTGCGGAAGACAGCGAGAGCTATGACGGCTGCCCGCTCATATACATGCCAGACTCTGCTGAGGATTTGAGACCGTTCTTGAGAGCGGTCTTTGACTGCAGGTGAGTATTATGGGCCGTGCATACCACCGCCACGTCAACCCTAGCTAATTTATGCTTGGAATTTACAGTCAATTCAATGTCCCCGAGCTGGAGATCAAGGACATCCCGCGATTGTTTCCGTACTGCGCATAAGCACAAAGTACGAGGTGCAAAAGCCTCCGGAAAACGGGCGATCGACGCCCTCCTTCGATGGTACCCCCACGTCATACAAGGGCTACAGCCCACTTTCTACCTCAGCGCGACCTCAGTCTGATCACCCACGTCATGTCATGGTAGCAAACATCGCACGAGAGGCCGATGCACTCGTCCTACTACCCACCGCTCTACTCGCTTGCGCTGCTACAGCCAATTCTACTTTGCTCTGGGACGGCTTTGTGCAAGGGGAGGCGCGCTATGCGCTCACCGTAAAAACTAACAAGCGTGCGCTGTTCATTGGCCGGCCCAAACTCGCGCATGTTGCACGCAATCGAACGCAGGCATTCTTCTTCTATCCCCATGTGCAGAACTGGGGTTGCAAAAAAACTCGAAGCGATGTGGCGAATTCTGTCGCATATACGCCGATGCCTTTGACCAAAGAGACGACACCCCATGGATGAACCCTTTCTACAGGATTAACTGGAAGGCACTTGGTACAGAGCGCGTGACGCGCTGTGAGCCTTGCGCTACGAAGTGGGAGCTTCATCAGGAGCGTCGAGTGCGAGCTGGCGTGGGATTCCCTGCCGTCGTATTTGAGCTGCCCTTGCTGGGTTATAGAATTGACCAAATTAACCTACGCAACTTCGGACCCTGACTTGTAGACTCTGTATGTGTATTTTTCTTGCTCCGCTGTACCTGTAGTGTAGTAACAATACCTGTATCATATACCATATGCTGTATCCTTAAACCATCCATCTTTACGGGGCGAATCATGTAGAGCAACCTGTACTTTACGATCCCTTGGCCGGAAACAGAGGAACACATTCAAGCAAGAGATGGGCTAGACAAGATGCTTATCGTGTAAGTAGGTCGAGTAAGTAAGATTGCTATGCTGTCATGAATTTTGATGACAGTTCTGGACTGACTGCGGATAACCTTGGGACTGGACGTCAACCACCTCTTGCCTCGTCGCTGCCCGGCGTCGACTATGCCTTCAACACAGACATGTTCGCAGATGTCGTAAAGCCCATGCAGCCCCGCAACTTTCACGCGCAAGCCTCTCGCAACGCGACCAGGCCCGGGGGACACCCTGCGCAGCTCAGTCGGCCATCTACTCTCGCGGGCCCAAAGTCTGCCACTGTTCGGCGGCGGCGCAGTCGTACATCCAGCTCGTGGCGGTAACGTTCGCGCTTCTCGCTGGCTTTTTGTGAGGTCGTGTTTCCCCTGCTGGACGCGCCCGTAGACGTCAGTGCCCAGATTACTCTCTGAGCCGCGCCGCGCACCGCGCTCGTTGTGTCCTGCCATGCTCACACGGTGTAATAGCTGTCCGAACGCATCCTCGCCGCGTTTATTCTATATGCGTTGTATGCGCCGCATCCGATGGCCATGAACCCGTTTCGCTCGCGCTGGCGAGCACATTCGTGCGCGAGCGCGACCTATGCGCCAAGATCGCCGTGGATGGTGGGACGGGACCGAGTGAGCAGCTTGTCTGGGTACTGTGGAAGATTCTTAAGGGCGATGGCAATGCGGACGTAATGTCCGTCTGATGGTCTTGCTCGCGAACAATTAACGACGACATATCGTCAACGCGTAGATTGGACCGTTCAGCCCGAGCCAGCTTGCACAGTCAGACATTCCTCCACAATGGCGCGGCGAACTTGAGCATCCCGGACGAGCCTGTTCAGCACGAGAAGTCCAGCTTTGATCCGTACGTGTTTTGCTGTCGTGTCGTGTGTCTAAAGCTTATCGACACCTCTATATACAGGTTTTGGCAACGATGAAACTACTGCAGACAGCTCAAACGCACATCACACAAAGTCTATTGCTAGATCACCGAACGTTGGCAAAAATTCGATACCCGATGAAGAAACAGACCAGCTCTCTCAGGGGATGGCCCTCTTCCTTGCCGCCCGTGACCGCGTACTGACTCTGTCTGAACAACGAGTATGTCGCGATTTCTACCAGAGACTTGAGCTGACGATGATCTTTCAGGTCCTTGGGCCTCTTATACCCAAGTTGACCTCTACGCCGCTCATTACTTCGCATGACTTGCCTTCCACTGATAGCTCATAACCCGACACTCGCGCATCCCATCATATCTGCCCTACTTTCCCAGCCTGCCATTGACACTTACCTCGACGTACTGCAGCATCTCCCGCCCACGTTACCGACGTTTGACCTTTCGGACGCCTGCTTCGCGACGCGACGGCGGTCGGTGGACAGGTCGACGGGCGGGCGCACGACGATTGCAGATCTCATACGCAGCGAGGTGCTTGGCTGGTTTTTGCACGAGAGAGTATGCAGTGGCTTGAGCGGGCACAAGAGGAAGAGCAGGCAGGGGTGATCAGCGACGACCGGTTTGCAAAAGGCGTGCAGAATGTATGTCTTCTTTTTTGACACTTCAAACCCTGTCACATTGACCGCACGTGTAGATCTGTCGCTTTTATACGTCCTTGATTAAGCTTCACATCGTCGACGTGGCCTCGGACGCAGACACGGCCGAGATGAAGCATTTCACGCTGCGCAACTCTCGCATAGAGGAAGCCAACGCGCTGTATCGTGTTCTCGCCATGAGTACCTACTAGACCTTAGACCTTGTCGGAATTGCCTTGATCTTGTAGCCGGTATCGCAGGTACTTACCTATGCCGGGCCCATCGATGCATGTGTAGCATGAACCGCCGCGTTGTATGATTCTCGCCTGCCGTCCCTTGACATATGCGACGTCTATGTACAGTACGCTTTCCCACTATGGCATCTAGCAAACATAACAAACAAGTACATTAAAATCATCTTTTTCCAATTCAAGGGACCCCTAAGTAAGGCAACAAGATGGTAGTAAGAAGGGAAGGAACATCCTGAACATGGCTGCAAGAGGAAGAGAAATAGATAATAGTAGTGATGGAAGGGGAAGAGGACATAAGACAGCGTGGAAACATTCGATGAGTGTACATGAAGAAGAGGAAGCGGACAAGGAACAGCGAGCGAGAACAGATGAGAATACCGGTGTGAGTATGTGTCTGCCGCCGGTAGATGCGAACGCGGTCAGCGAATTCAGAAGCCCCGGCGCGCGGAGCAACGTGCATGCAGCGAATTATGACGCTTGTTTGTTCCTGAATCGGAGCAGAGGTGCAAGGCCCGAGAGGGCACAGGACTTCCTCAGGAACTCGTGCTGCAGACACATCGACAGAACGTGAGAAGTGCGATTGCAGGAGCGTATATAAAGGGCACGTACCTCGAGCAGCTCGGCGGCGGTCGCACGGCTCTTCACGTCGACACAGAGGCACACGCTGAGGAAGCCCTTGAGCTCGCGAGACAGCGCCTCGGGCTTCTTCAGCGTCGGTGTGCCGTTCGTCGCAATGAGGTAGAGCGCCTTGAGGGGCTCCTCATCGAGGTATGGAGGTTCGTTCTCAATGAAGGAACAATCTCGATGGCCATAATACCCAGCGACCAGATATCAACCTTTGCGCCGTACTCCTTCTGCTTCACGACTTCGGGCGCCATCCAGTACGGCGTGCCCACCCATGGTGGCGCGCTTGGACTTTTTGGTCGGTCAGCTTCGCACAGAAACCAAAATCGGCTGTGGATCGTCAGCACCCGACACGGCTCCTAGGCACAGGGACGACGCACTAATCTTAACATGCCCGTGGGCATCAAGAAGCACGTTATCGGACTTGATGTCACGGTGGATGATAGATTGGGAGTGGAGGTGTCCGAGACCCTTGCACGTCTAAAAACGCGTGTCTGGCAGTCAGCATTGTCTCGGGCCAACCTATATGCGCGGCGTACCTCGAAACAGATACTGGCAATCTGGTCCTCCTCAAGTGTGTTGTTCTCAATGATATCGGTGAGTGCACCCCCCTCCATGTACTCCCATGACGACCCAAAGCTCGTTGCTCCGGACAAGGTACGCCTCAAGGAAGTTGACAATGTTCGGGTGCTGCGACTCCTTCATGACAAGGATCTCATTGACAATCAGCTCTTTGCGCGGTGGTTCGACAGATCCATCTCCTTGATCGCAACCTTCCTGCCGTTCGCGAGGATCTTGGCGACATACACGTGTCCCGAAGCACTACGGAACGCTTCAACGACCGCAATCAGCATTGAAAGCATCCAGCACTCACCCTTGGCCGCCGACTTTCCGGATCTTGCTGTACAGCTGCTTAGGGTCGTCATCGCTGACCACACTCCGGAGCTTGTCCATGATCTGCGCCTCGTTCATCGTACTGATGCGCTTCTCAGCGGCCTTCGGCTTCTCGAGGGCGGCGGCGGCGGCTGCAACACCACCATCCTTGTCCTCTGTGATAGTGACTTCCGGAGCAGCGGGGAGGGCGGCTTGCGGAGGCGGCTTCTTAGGTTGCAGAGGCTTGATGGGCGGAGGGCCAACGGTCGATCCAGCGGCACCGGAGGCGGGCTGTGAGGCGGGCAGACCAGTGGCTGGTGACGATTTTGGCAGGGGCCATGTTGGGTCTCTTCTCGCCGCCGAGGGACTCCTTGCGCAGAGGTGTACCGTCGGCGCCGAGGCCAGGCTTTGGGGCTTTGCAGTCTGTGTCTCCGTCGGCGGTCCATGGGCTCTCGCACGCGCACGCAGGTCCGCGGAGGTAGGGGTAATGATCTGGCAGTGGGGGCTTCGCGCCTCCCATGGGCGCAGGAGGTGCGGGCCTGTTGGCGGGTGAGAAGGGGGCGCGGTGGCGCCGGTCGTGAGGGTTGAAGGGAGCCGGAGCCCATGGGCGGGATGGCGGAACGCATCTGGGGGCTTTGTGTTGAGGCAGACATGGTACTCGCGTATTGGGGCGTGCGAGCCGTTGACAATTTCTGCAGCCCGCGCAAGGCCTGCGCTCGATGAGAGTGGGGCGCCGTCGCCGTTCAAGCCTGCCGGTGCAGAGTCTTGCCGTTTCATCTGTGGACGGTCAAGAGAAGTTTTACCAACTGCGCCTGAGCCACCTAGTCCGATACCTGCATAACGTAGGAGCACTAACATTGTCACCATAAGGGGTCAAAGTTGAAGTGGAGTATGTCGATCCGACGAGGGTAGAGGAGCTCGTGGCTATTGAGTTCTGGCGTGCTCCTGTCGGTAGGCCGAATTCCTCCATCTCGCGTTTCTGGTGATCGGTTGTAAAACTCGAGGACATCCAGCACCGCTTGAGGATCCTTTGCGTAGTCTTCCCGAGTGATGGCCGACTTGGTTAGTAGTTTGCTCCATGCGTCGGGCAAGCCCTGTGTCTCGCGGTCAACACTCTAGATAGTGCGTAATGGCCATGGGAAGCGCACCGTGAAGGCTCCCGAGACAGGGTCGAAGCCGACGTGCACTTTGTGTACAAAGTTCGTGGGATTGCTCACACCCATTAGCGGGCTTCGCGAATAGATGTCGTCTTGCCAACTGTACAGCTCTTCGTCACTCTTCAATGAAAAGAACATCCGCTTATCCTTCGTTTCCAAAAGGAGACAGTATGGCTTCAGGTCGGTGCGTTCGATGTTGGAGATGTCACCCAGGTTCACAACAGATTGTGCCTGAGTCGAGTTCTACGATGTCATTGCGTTCAGCATAAAGCATTTACACGACGCGAGAAGGTGTCCGATGCAACGAGTGCATGCATTGTTTCGTCCTCGCCCCCAGCCGAGGGGGTCGCTGGCGAATGATGAATGTCATTGCCAAACTGGCAACCAGTTTGTCAAATTTCCGAGACAAGCCTCGTGGCTTCTCTCCCGTTACCAGCGGCGTGCCTCGGTCATCAAAAGCAAGCACGCACGGGCGACGAGAGCCAGCACGAGGGGGGGGAGGTGAAGAGTGGCATGGTGTCGCGCAAGCAGTGGCAACTGGACAGAAGCGGGCTCACCTCGCTCTTCTGTATCGCCAACGATTCCTCCTTCAGCACCAGGAATTTCGGCCTCCACAGCCAGCTGACAAGTCCATCCTCTTTGACGTTGACAGTGCCAGAGCGGACAACTCCGTTTATTGAGGTTCCTTCTGCTGATCTGTTTGGTGAACCGCCAATACCTGAATAGGTTGAGGCGTAGGAAGACCCGGAGGGAGAGGAGGTGCCGACGGTGAATGACGAGTTGTAGCCATTCCTGCCGGGTGCAGCAGGTGCTGGCCGCGAGGGGGTGAGGGACGTAGCAGTGACCTGATTGAAAGCCATCTCAGGGGGGCAGTGAATCTGCAAGGACAGAGTGGATGAAGAGGAGGCGTCAAGGCCGTAACTGGACGAACAACGGCGGGCGTTTCAGATCAAAGCGGCGGCGTAGGCCAGCGTTGCCGACGTCAAGTTCGGGAGCGTGTCGAGAGCGTGCGACGTTGAGCCGAGGTCGTGGTTGGGGCGTTGGTCGTCGTGGTCCGCGACGAAGAACGAGCTCGAATTGGGCACTCTGGCGGCGGATTCACCTGCCATCGGATCTAGCCGAAGATGGCAACGGGATCAATTTCCATGGTTTGGGTGCGGTGCCATGCCTGCACAAAAGACCCACTCGCGAGAGGGGGACAAAACGTTCGTGATGAGGTGTACACTGTTGCGAACGGTATAACTCCAGCGAATGCTTCAAGATGATGCGTATACTTACACGACAGTGCCGTAAAGCTGAGCGCATCCTCGGCACACTCGCCCAAGCGACGACCGGCAGCTACTATTGCGATCTCTCGGTCACTGCGCCAGAGCTTATCATGACTACGATACATCAAAACATTAACAGAAACAGATCTACCGCAGCCCCGAGAGTATTTGGTGCAAAGGTCCCGACGAAATGAAGCTTTGCAACCAGCCGACCAATGTGAGCGAGGACGACGCTTGCCTTTCTAAGCGATTGGTGCTCTCCCACGTGGCAAGGGATCTGTAGATTCCCGAGCTTGTGCTTCGGCGGCCTTGTGCACTCACCCAGACTCACCCGAGCTCACAACGACAACTGTTCTGGTAGTCTTGACAAACATCCTAGTGAGTGATCGATATGTCCTTTGAGTAACTGAAGAATTGTCTTGACAGACTGACAGCCTTCAGCTACACGAGTCGCAGCATAAATGACTTTAATTACTCACCAACTTGTTCCGACTCTCCGCGCACTGCATACAGGCTCTACGTCACACGCTCACCGGACAGCCCATCTCACGCGAACGCTCGGGGTTGCTTCCCAAAGAGCCATGTCTTCCGCCAGGAACCATTAAACCGCCCTTCACCGCCACCACTACCCCGGGAGGAACAGCGGGAGTTCGAGAACCTCGTCCGGCAGGGCGCAGGCACCCTTGTCTCAAGCATCCGTCGGACGGGAGCAGGCAGAGGCGGAGCTTGCGATGCATCCGGACGCCCGCAAGCCATTGCAGGCGGAGTTTGAGGGCGAGACTAATCCGCTGACGGGCGAGCAGGGTGGACCAAAGAGAGAGCCAGTCCGGCAGTGGGCCGAAGGGGATTGGAGTTTCAAGGGTCGCGTGTCAGACTTTTGAACTGCTTCGGCTTGTTACGAGGATATAGACGTGTATCTTTCCACATAGCCTACGACGGAAATGACCACCATTCGTCGAGAGTTCCTGACGGCAACTATCCAGTATCCGAGACGGCTACGTCGAGCGGTGTTGGGAGATGTTGACGATCATATGTTATTAGAGAGCAAAAGTGGACAGCAATAGATTAACAAAGAAATGACAACATAGCGGAGGGTGCAGGACATGACGTTCTCTACTTGTTCTTCGTTTGCCTGAAATGATTAAGATTAGGTGGAGTAGTCAAGGCCAGCAGTATGTGAGCGCACCTGTAGTAGAACCTCTTCCTCGTCGGCGCAAACTCTCCCAACTTGTGTCCAACCATGTCCTGGGTTACGCTCACGGGAATGTAGCTCTTGCCATTGTGCACCATGAACCGACACCTTGAGGAGCGCATAATTTCAGAAGTGACTCTTTCAATGTAAGAGAACACTCTTACCCAACAAAAAGTTTGGGAGAATAGTACATGACCGCGCATCCGTCTTGATGGGTATGTTCGACTGAAGAGCTTCACGGAGCTGAGGGAAGTGAACGAAGAATGGACCTGCACAAAACGGTTGAGCTAATTTATGGGAGGCAAACAACGATTGATACGTACCTTTCCAGGCCGAACGCCCTCCCAGTCTGACCAGCGTCGAATGCATGGCTTTCCGACGTAGAACGGAATTTAAGAGTGAATTTCCTCCGAATTTCGCGCGTCGCGAAGCCAGACGCTCGTGCCATGTAGACCTCACGTGGCCCCTTCTTTCGCCAATTCGAGCCTGCGTCGATCCTTCGTTCTCACCACTGCTCGAATGAAGGTCAGTCGGTCATCAATGCTTGAACAGAGGCAGACTTTCGAGGATCTAACATCTGTTTGCAGTCTACAAGATAATAACAGCATGACATTTAGAAAACTTTCTTATGCCTGAGCCATCCTTGTAGCCCATCTGCTTGCACACGGCCCAAGGGTCGCGACCCAGCTCGAGCAGCCGCACCACGCTCGGGTCGCTAACTAGCTCCTTGTAAGTGACCACGAAATCCAAGTCGGCTACTCTCAGAGCCCTTCCCTTCCCTTCTGCGCCGCCAAAACTGACTTCATACCACAGGTCTTGCAGGCAACGCTGGTATTCCTCAAGCCTCTGACCGTCCTTGCCCATGCCCAACCCCCATCCGCAATCGCGTAGAAAGTACCGCGATTGGCGTGCACCGTCCTTGGCTTTTTTACAGTGAGACGTTTCGATATCTTGTCCAAGAACAGCAGCCAGGGGGGATTGCAGTGCCCTCCTGCTCGAAAATGGCTCATTTGGACGACTAAAGCTCCCTCCGGCTTGACCGCACGTAGAGCTACGACGAATTGGGAGACGAAGAGCCGGTGGCGATCCCATTCGACAGTGGGCTGCTGCTCTGGGCCACGGTAGACGCGGAGTTGGTGGCCATCAAGCATGACGAGGTCGAATTTCTGAGCCAGGTCGTCTGGGAGGGGAAACGAGCTGGCGATCAACATCGGGGTCGTGCGGCTTGTCGTGTAACCGGTAGTACAGCAGGTCGGCCATGTGCAGCGTAAGCCGCGCGTGGAGGTGGCTCTCGAGAAGGCATTGCGTGCCCGCCTTGATCAACTGGCAATGAGATGCCCATGCCGGCTGCGTCTTGGTTCTTCTGCAGAATGTACGAGCTGAAACCTCCGGGGCAACATCTGGTGAGATAGGTGTGTAAGTATTGTGTATGCATAGGCTGACAAGTTTTACCCCAGATCGAGAAAGTCGAACGGTCCTTTGGACGGCACCAGATCCGCGACGGAGTCTAGCTCCCTAAGGAGGCCCTTCGTCTTCTTGAACCAGTAGGGATTAGTGCTGTCGTATTTCTTGTCAGCTATATGCTGTCGCTTCTTGAAGTGATTGTCAAGGTTTCCGTCTCGCCAGCCCTGTAAGTCGAAACATTAGCATACATGCACCTCGATAGCTACAATTAATCATTACTGTTTCTCTTAGTGAGCAGCAAGAACCTGCAGCTCAGAAGCGCCATGATCCAGCAAACGACTTCGAAGCGGTCGGCCTGCGCTACCGCTGCTAGGCAGAGGTTGAGACTGGTCTTGGTCAGATTCTACCATCGCTGTTACCATAAAAATCCCTCGCCATATAGCATCGACTTATATCTCGTCCGCGATGATCAGAATAGCGCCTTCTGGCAAGTACGTCTGCGCTGCATGCTTGCGCAGAATTTTCTTAACTCGAAGCCATTTGTATAAGTTAATTCAAGGACTTCGAGAACTTGGTCGACAACACCAGCGCAGCATCTCGAATGCGAGTCGTTTTTGAAGAAGCTCAACATCCGCCTGCAACCACTACTGCGGATACCGTCCGTGGCGCATGGCATCGGAAGAGAACATTCTAAGTCTGCTCTGCCAGTATGAGTCGGGAGGCGGGAAATCCTGAACGAGGTGGACACGCGTCCACGTTAGAGACCTCCCGCTGCCTCTCATGCATTCTCTATTCTTGTGCGATGGGAATGAACGGGTCTCAAAAAAGCAATAATTTGTGAGCTAATCGGCTCCGTAGTGGTGCGTGCATCACTCTTTTGTCCGACCAGAGCTTAACGAAGTGTTACGTGGAAAAGGATAGCCTTCGACCATCTAGGAGCGAAATGTCAGGGTGATCCTGTCAGACAAAGTTCTCAAGTATTTCTGAAGATTTCTGATGTCACAAATACGAGCGCTTGGACACCTGTGTGGCCGTCGCAGCGTAACACGAACCCGACGAAGTAGACTTGCTCCAATCCTCACTGGGAAAGTACGTAGGCGAAACTATAGAAGCGGTTTCCCATCTCAACGGATTTTACAGTCGTACAGATGCATAGTGCTAAAGCTATAGTGTCCTACAGTAGCCCTTTTCGCTCGAACCAGTTTTGCAGCTCGTTGGCTTGCACACTCCAAGGGTCGCGCCCCCAGCTCCAGTGACGCTGGAAGGAGACGCGCCACACTAGCCTCTCGCTAACGAGCTCCTCGTGGGTGATCCGCGAAGTCTACATCTGTCACTCTCAGAGCCCTCCCTTTCCCTTCGTCCCCACCGAAGCTTATCTCATGCCACACCTCTCCTTCTAGGCTGGCTCTGATACTCCCTCGAGCGTTTCGCCTTTCTCACCCATTCCCAACCCCTCTGCAATCGCGTAGAAGGTGCCCCTGTTTGCATGGATCGTCCTGGGCTTCCGCGTGACGAGGGCGTCGGATAATGCATCCAAGAACATCAACCAGCACGCCGTGCCCTCGCGCTCGGGGTGACTCATCTTCACAACCAACGTTCCCCGACCCTCACCGCGCGTTAGCGCAATGATGAGCTAGGCGAAACAAAGAGCCGGTGGCGGTCCCAGTCTTCCGCCTCCTGATGATCTGGGCCGCTATAGATGCGGAGCTGATGACCGTCGAGCATAACGAGGTCGAATTTGCGGTCGATGTCCGGGGGCAAGGGTACTAGTCGATGGTTTGTTTGCAGCAGCCTGAGGCTCACTGTGTAGGTCGTAGTACAACAAGTCGGCCATGTGGAGCTCAAAGCGCGGGCGAAGGTGTTCTTCGAGGAGAAATTTGTGCCCGCCCTGCTCGATTGGGCAAGAGAGATGCCCATTTCCTGTGGCGTCGGGGTTCTTCCAGAGGATGTATGAACTGAATCCTCCAGGACAGCACCTGGTACAGTTGACATGTTAGTATCGTACGGTCATTGGCTGATGATGCTTTACCCAAGGTCTAGAAACTCGAATGGCCCATGGAACGGTACAAAGCCTTGGAAGGAGTCGAGCTCTTTGAACGCGGTCCTCATCCTCGCAAAACCAAGCATAATTTGCCTTGTCGCTACTGTGATCGGCGGAACGTAAACGCTGTTTTTTTGAAGTGGTTGTCGAGGCCCTCATCCCGCCAGCCCTGTATAAGACTGTAAGTCCACGAAATCTCGTCATAATCTACGGATGGATTACCAATTCACGCAGTAAGCTAAGCTTCTGTAGCTCAGGTGCTCCTCGTTTGAGCCAAATGGCCCTTCAGGGCATCGGATTCGTCATCCGATGGAAAGGGGCAGAGGTTTCAAACTTGCGAGTAAAGACCATATTGTAACGCTCTCGTGGCTGTCTTTCAAGTGTCCAAGTTCGCTCTACTTTATAGCCTCTCGTTGCTATTAGTTTCCGTGTCATGGTAAGCGCATCTTCGCTGCGGCGCAAAACTCGTCTGACCATACCGTGGTTTAGCCTTGTTTTTTGCTAGTCAATCCGACCGCCTCAACGACTCGTCTCGCGACCGCCCGCAGCAAAATGGACACCATGTGTATGATGAAGCTCGCCATGCGTAGGATGTGCTGCTCTGCGGATGTAAGTCCAAGGAATCCGTTCGGCTGGAAGTGGGTATTTCCCAGCTTGTCCCATTGGTCGGGAGGCGGAAGGTGGGGACTCCCGAAAGCGGCGGATAGGCAGTGACATTTGTGTCCACCATGGACCCCATGTCCCATGCATTCGGGCGCGATGAGAATGAGCGTCCCCGAACGAGCAATGTTCCAGATTTATTGGTCGGCCCTGTCAGAGTAAGTACGTTATACGCTCATGTGGGCAACGTTTAACTATCAATATAGCTGAGGAATGGAGGTATCGAGTGAGCGGAGAGCATTTTTTTTTGCAGCGTGGGCAACGTTCAATGAAGAAGAAGAAACGGCGTCATTCGGACATTACAAACCCCGGCTGGTACGAGAGACGATCAAAGACGCGGTAGTTGTGAGTGAAGTTCCGCTCTCAAGGTTCACGTTGAGCTAAAGCTACGGCCGTGGGTTCGCTAGGAGCTGGTGATACCTGCCAGTGTCCATATGCTCCGCGTTTTCTACGAGCATTTCTACTCAGCACAGACTCAGTACTACCGACGGAAACACTCAACTGTGCAGGTCTTCGATACTTTTCCTTGGTTGAGCGCCGCTGCTTTGACCGTTACGCAGGAGCTGCTATCTGGGCTTTTGAGCACATCGGGAGTGCGGTCACCTTCCTGATCCACAAACGCAACCCACATTCCCGCCAAATTACTCACTAGAAGCATCCACTTGCACCCAAGGTTCAATGCAGAGGCCATTATGGAATGGGGTGCGACACCTTGTCGAACGGTCAACGTTTCTATCACACAACCATCCACGCACCGTAGTTCGACGCTTTATCCGTTGCCACTCCGCACATAAAAGCATGGAAGCAACGGACCTATTTGCGCTCATGCGGCGGCTTCAGAGTATTCCGCATTCCGACCGAGCGTGCATCTGGACAATTGCAATGGCGCGTGGCTCTCGTGGCGCACAACGCGGAGCGATTGACACTTCCAAAAACGAGCGCCACGACGCCCACGCAAATTGAGGCCGACCTATTCGTCCTTGGTGAGTCCTCGGTTCTATTTTAGGATCTGCTGTTCTTTCTCATGTGTACGGTTGTTGCTCAAGACCGAGCGGCCTCGATAGGACTGAGTGCCTGGGCTGGGCCATTGTCGTGCCTAGAGGCGCGCAGGAGGTGCCTGAAAACACCATCGCCACACTCAGCCGCGGCAGGCTGTCAAACAATCCACTACTTTTGGCGCTGGTATTGAAGAATGAAGTTCGAATCTGTGCTTGCACCTCGGTTTGTGATATATTCTCCTAAAACTAAGCTCCGCATGCAGGGTCGAATCAGAATTGATGAAAAAGTGCTCGAAGCGTCGAGACTCCATGAGAGCAAACCATCCGCTTTCCTGTCCAAAATGCCGTCGTATAGTTGCACATGACCCAGCGCTGAGTTTCTACAGCAATATCTGGTGATCGTCTCTTTGTCGAATCGACGAGTTGCGGCAGCAGACACCCGGAGATGCAACAACGCCGGGCTCATACGCTGTTGGGTGCCTGGGTGCCTCACGAGATTCAACTCCGCAACGACATTCTTCTCCGCGACGTTTGTTCACGCCACTGTTACATCTCCCGCCCCGCTAAGCAACTCAGACAGAGGCACTAAATTGCGGCCCAGAATTAGAACAATTCCTTGTCCCTAACGCGGTCGTAGGTCCCACCGACAAGTCTTTCGTTCCAGACCCAGGATCAGATCGAACCTCTCGGCCTGTCACCATAACGGACGAAGGTACCACCCCGCCGTCGCGTTCAACTCCACTATCGGTCGTATAAAAAGGAGGGAGCTGTGGCCAGATGCTTCAACAACGGTTCACCCTCGCACTCCTTCACCTCATCCCCTACTCTCCCTTTCTTTTCTACGATGTGTCTCGACAATAATACCGCCACCCTTTCCGTTCGCTACATGAATGCGCAACTTCGCGCCCTTTGGGGGAGAACGCGAAGGAGTGCGCCTCGCACGCGACGAACTACAGCGACTTCAAGTCCTCCGAATACGAGAAGAGCCGCTACACGAGGGCCCCTCGGGGAGTTCCACTTCCTGGGTCGCAAGGCAGCCAAGAACCTTAGCATCGACGATCTTTTCTTCTTCGCCAAGTTCGCCTCGCCTAGACTCGAGTTTGTGTGTGGCCATGAGGCTATCCTTCACCTAACGATCGAGTCGGGCCACCTCAACTTGGCTTGCAAGGATGCAGTGAAGCCCAATGCCCGCGCTGACAAGTACGTCTCTCTTCCATGAGTTAGGGTCTGAGCTTACGTTTTTCACCGTTAATAGGCAGAAGAATCATCGTCATGGACAACCTCGAGATCGTATTCCGCATTCCGTTCCTGCGTACTAACGTCAAAGGGACGGGATGAGAAGATCGGCAACGCAGAAGCAAAGCATCTCATCCAGATGATTGCTCTGCAGATCAAGGGTGAGTCATCAAACAGTGGCTAGTATGCGCGGTAGACCTAATCTCACCCCACGAAGATGCTCGGCTCCTCATGTACAGCCCGGACGAGAGCCTCAGTGCCGACTTGAAGGACGCCCTCTCATTCTACATGAAACAGTATCTCCAGCTCCTCGAGAATGCCGGAAACCACGTCTTCTTCGATCTTCCCGACTTCGACGATAACAAGCACCGGCCCGTCAGCAACTACGCGCTCATTCACAACCCTCAGTTGGACGTGCTTATCCGGAAGTATAGCGAGGAAGTTAAGCTGCTCGGCGACTTGGACTGCAACCTCCTATCGAAGTTCTACGACATGCACTGGGTTACGCACTCGAGCCAGCGCAACGAGCATGCTTGGGGCAAACTCGACATCTGTCTCGCCAGCATTTGCAGCGATTGGATCATCGGTGCTGAGACACAGAAGAACTTCTTCATCAACTTCAACAAGCCGATCATTGAGGCGCTGTGCCCCCACGAGGTTATTGTCAAGTTCCACATCAAGGAGCTCGGGTTCTTCAAGGAGGCAGGCATATGCGAAGGTAAGTGCCATCATTTCCACAAAAATAGCTGAATACTGATTCGAGTACAGCTCTGAGCCTGTTCATCACTACTCGGACTGGAAGATTGCATTCATCATCGACGTCTATAAGCCTGAGGGTGGGGCTCTCCTGCAGCTCGACTTGGATTAGTGAGAGATCAACACCGAACTCTTATTCTATGGTTTGCTAACGCAGTCTCGTAGGTGCCCGCTTCTCGCGCTACCATTCGTACTTTGGCGGGGGAGCGTTTCATCGACGGTCACCGTAACCGAGCACATCAATTTCATTATCTCGTTCATGCAGGTCGACTACCTCGATATCATCTCCCGCATGCAAACTCCACATCGTCCTCGGCTTCCCATCCGTCCCGAACCCCCACCCACATACTACAGCGAAGACTGGAGCTCGACGGACGAGGAAGAAGAAGTCAAGTACAGGCGCCAGCACGGTCATGTCCAGCTCTGTCCGAGAGGATTGACACGACCATCTATGGCCACTATGACCAGGTTATCGCGCTCTCGGAGGGGCGTCGATCAACCTCGTTCTCAATAGCCGACACTCTGCGTGCTCTACCTGGCGCAAGGACAAGTTCTTCAGCATGGACATCCATCCCCTCAGTATTCGCCGTCTGAGCAACGGCAAGGCCATCGTCTACGTGCAAGCCGAGCGGAAAGATTGGTGTGAAGAGGTAAGCTGTTACTTATCTTCCGGACGCATGCAGAAGTTGACTTCTACATAGGAAAGTTTCTTTTGCATCGACTAAGTTCTGGATCCCGTGGGCCTTCAGGGCGCCTGTCGAAACCGATGAGCTTGAGGAGTACGAATTCGACACCATCACGCTTGCATACGAGGTCGATTTGAGGATGTTGGAACACGATCATCTGCAAGAGTCTCAGAAAGAGACGGTCACCGAGACGAAGGTCAAGAAATCTCTCGTCTGCTACGTTCAAGGACTGGTCACTGGCAGCGTCTCCAAGACCGTTGAACAGACCACGACCACTAGGACCATCGAAACCATTCGGGAGACATTCCATCTCATGCACCTGGTCCTGGACTACTGCAGTAAGCTAGCGACTTCTCATGATCGTGCTTGCACTAAAAGTGACCGTAGATGCTCGGTATGTCAAGGACCTGTCTGAAGTCAATGCCCTCGGCAACGGTGACGAGGCTCTCGAGCGTCTTGCGACGTTCAATTCTACCTGCCCCAGTACTTGCACGAGCTCACCAGCTTCGGCCATCACATCCTCCATACAGTCCCTATCTGCAAGAGTCCCCTTCTCCACAAACGAGGCCTTCGCCTTCACTTGCGTCGACTTCAAGGTGCTTACGAAGCAAGAGATTACCATCAAGACCTGCACACACGGCCGCGGCACGACTGAGATGCCTCTTGTGTTGCTGTACGGCATGTGCACTTCGCACGAGATGGCACAGTTTGTTGGCTCATGGCTTCCGGGGCTCGTTCCCGTCGGCGGTCGGGCGGTCGGCACACTCACTCTTTCGTCGAGTGTCTTCCTCGAGCGCTGCCTCCTCTCTCCCCTTAAGATCATCAACGAGGCCACCACCATCGTCCCCAGCTCCGCTGACATCGTCAATGGCGTCTGGCTCATCGACCTATGCTCTTGGGACCATCACAAGACCCGCAGCCAGTCGAAATCAGGCTGTGCGTGGAAACGGGCCGACCGCCAGGTCGCAGGCTTTATCGCGTACGAATGGGAGTACTGCGACGACTGGAGCCACTCGCACCGCGGCAACTACGTCCGATGAGGCGAACGGCGAATACAAGCTTTCTTGTGAGATTTTTTTCACTCTCCCAATCAGTGCCAAGATTGACACCAACTTTGACAGCTCACACCATAACAAGCTCAATGTCCCGACCGCCTTCAACAGCAAGGGTCTGGAAATTGTCGTGAGCGGCAAATCCGAGATTACGCTCAGCGGAAAAAAACCGATAACGAGAAGTGGACGTGAGTCCCGATCCCCAGCTTGTCATGACGTGGTACTAATGGGTATATTGCTCATAGTAAGACGAGCACTGCGAACTGGTCGGCTACTATCAAGGTTGATACGTCGTCCGGCGGCCTCCGAGTCTCCATCGATTACAAGGCTCCATGCGTGAACGTCATCGACGAACACCCCCATTGCTGCGCCTTCGACATTGCCTCCAAGCACCGCACGGTCATGGCCTCGAAGGTGGCCGACTTCGAGAAACATGTCCTGCCCAAGTTGAGGGTAGCTATCGAGCACACTTGGAAGTACAGCACGATGGGTATCCAGACCGTCTCCCTCCGCGACCCGGTCTTCACGAGGGGCGGCGACCTTATCTGCGAGCTCGATCTCAACAAGGGTCAGTGACGATCTTCGTTATGATAACGCATCACTCATCTTTCATCTAAAGATGCTATCGTTTCGTCGCTCCTCGACAAGGAAGAGTGGGAATCTCACTGCCACCACATCCACGCCGGCACAGGCAAGTCCTGGGCCTCTGTCAAACGTAACTCGCAACCTAATCTCCGACCGTTGCTCTTAGCGTCAAACGGTGCGTCTGCTCAAGGTCAGATCACCTACACCAGTAGCAAGTCCTCCGGGAACGGCTACTCGCAGTTCGGCAGCAGCACCAGTAGCTTCAATCTCCTGCAGAACGTCTCGTCCAAGACGCCCACCACTGCGCTGAGCCCCTACAGTGTTGCCGACACGCAGCACGAGCACGACTCGTTGTCCGAGGACGACGAAGACCACGATGCTAACTGAATATGTGGGTGGAGCTTTTGCTCGCTAAAATATGTACTCTCTCTCTGTTGTCATACCTTTTGCTGTTGCTGCTGCTAGTCTATCTCTTGGTTGTTGCCGCGCTTCTTGGTTAGGGTCTCGCCTCCCGTTCTCGCCTGGGTCGCATCGCTGGTCATTTCGCTCATTCCTTGGACTCTCCGGATGTTGTATAATTGTCTGTGGCTTCTTGTCTCGCTTGTGTCTACATCATGTAATATTCATCATAATATCATCGTACTCCTGCCTGCTCACTCATGTCGGCCGTTTCCTTAAGTTCCGCGCGGTGATGCAAATCCAGCAAAAATCCCGCCGACTAATTTGGTCGGCAGCATTATGGCGTTCGGCAGGGACCGGGGACGATGATTTCGCTTGAGGCCAACTTAAGAATTTGCGGTGCGCATTCGAGCAGAGAGTCCACTTTTGTGACTGAGGTAGAAACGGATCTCATTTTTTAGACGATTAGTTCCAAATCCGTGTTCAATACAGACCATTCAGAATATTTGTGGCTTCAAGGCACATCAATGACGAGGCTGTTTTACTGCATCTTCCGCCACAGCTCTTGCGGCTTTTCGAATCGAAATAGCGTGAAGTTTCATGACTGGGACTAAATGATACAAAGGCGACTAGACCGCGAAGAATCTCGCGGAGAATGTTGCAGGATGCATATGAGTGGAAGTTAGGCGTGGTGGGCGTTTGTCGAGGACGGTGTTGAGGCGGAGTTGGAACGAGGGCCGCAACATGCCGCAGCCAGCCACCTTCTTTCTTCGGACCAGGTTCGACTTACCCTTGTTTCTACAACCTATCCCGCCCCCTTCAACCCTGCTCTCTCCCAAACTCCAGACTATCCCGTTGAACGTCATGGTTTGTGATATATATACCCTCAAATTCTGTCCCACACTGACACTCGCCACTTCTGCGTCGATCCCGCTCGTTGATTCAGGTCGTCAGCCCAGCAGTCAGTCATGCGTTCGCCTTATGCGAGAGCTCAACGAGCTTACAACAAGCCCCCAGAGGGAATTCGCGTCGTGTTTGGTCTACAAGCGAGGATATAACATGTTGGATGTCACTGGCATCATACAAGGCCCAGGTACGTGTACCCTGTGGCCTCTCCAACCAACGCGCGCCCCTAATGACGTCTCGCGTCGTGCTCGTCCTACTCGTGCTTAACAACGAGGGTACTCCGTATGCCGGAGGATACTTTTAGAGTAAAGTTTCAGTTTACAGAAGAGTTTCCGGCTGCGCCCCCCGAAGTTGTACAGTGTCGTATTGCTTGCATCTGCGCCTTGAGTGACCTCCGCTTGGTCAGAGTGTGCGTTTCTCATTGTCGCTGCCGTTCTCTCGTTATAGTAGGGGTTGGTTCGCGACAAAGATCTTCCATCCGAACGTTGGGCCGACAGGCGAGATCTGTGTTAACACCCTGAAGAAAGACTGGAAGTCGGAATACGGCATCGGCCACATACTCGTGTCACTGTCAAGGTGTCTACTCATTTACCCCAACCCCGAGTCTGCGACTAGATTGAAGAGGACCGGGAAAGCTTCTGCTCGAAAATCTTACGAGGCATTTTACTGCCATCGAGTCCGAGAGACGAAGCTCATCACGAGTGTACACGCCACTGGGGCAATACGAGCGGCGTTAATCCAATCTACCTAACTCACGCATCGCGCCCTGACTCACGCGAATTGATGCAGACGCCACCCCCTGAAAATTCCGACCAGAAAGCCGTCAGTCGAAGAGGACTCAAAGGACCTCCACGTCCAAGAACACAAAGGGCCTCAGCTACTGCTCCACAGCAGTCCCGTCACGACCTTTGTCTCACCATCAAACACCTCCACGTAAACCTCTGTCCTCTTCGGGCCCCCTCCAGACTTCCCCATCTAACGGAGAGGTTGTAGGGCGAGAAAAAATGCCGGATCCAAGACCGTCGCCCAGAATAAGGACAGACACAGCTCTCCGGCCACCTCTCGGCCTAACGGTCTGTAGAATGGCTCTTTCGGCACTAGTCCGGCTGAACAAAAAAAAAAAAATGTTGCGCCACCACGGAATGTTGAGTCCTCTGCCACTGTAGCGCGACAAAGGCAGTCAAGAGGACGGCAGCAGCGGCAGCAATGGTTGCTGAC
Organism: Phlebiopsis flavidoalba; assembly: GCA_035772785.1. Taxonomy (NCBI): domain Eukaryota; kingdom Fungi; phylum Basidiomycota; class Agaricomycetes; order Polyporales; family Phanerochaetaceae; genus Phlebiopsis; species Phlebiopsis flavidoalba. The sequence goes on from JAOCPU010000069.1 coordinate 94,301, forward strand.
AAGCGGTCAAGAAGGCCCTCAAGCGGCTGTAGTCGTCCTTTCCTTTTACTCTGCGCCACTGCGCTTGGGTGTCAGGTCAGGATGCTTCCAATGTAGGAGAACAGGGGTGGAGATACTGTTCCCATCCGGTGGGGGCGGCTCGTTTATGATATCCACACGCGGTAGGGCGCATTTCCTGCCGTAGGTCATGGTTTTGAACTTGGATATATAATACTCTATCGCACGTGTATGCCATCATCTGCTCTGTATCGTCGTTCCAGTCCTGTCACTTGCTGTATTCCACGCTGTTTATGATTGCTTATGAACGTTTTCCGGGTGTCCCCATACAGTGTGTTCACAACCTTTTCGCCACGATCGTCGACGTATGTACCGAACTGTTCTCGCGGTGATCCTGGCATCACTAACGGGTCACCAACGGTCACAAGTCACTGGAAGTGTGACACGCGCCGCGAGGTGTCGCGCGCGGAAAGCTGTGACGTGTCGTCTTTTCAGCATTCTGTAGCATCTCACGAGTTCTACGTGTCTTCTTGACTTTCCCACTGCCAAAATGTTCGGCTCTGCTCTCATACGTCGACTTCTCAAAGACATCTCTGCTTTTAATAAGCCTTGCTTCCATCGCATTCAAACCACTACAGCATGGAACATTGTCGCGCGCAATGGTAAGCTCTTATCATCCTGCCATGACTTGTTGGCCAAATTGAATATACAATTTGCTTCTGCTAGAGTGGCAGAAATAAGACAATAACGAAGCTCTTTGGCGGTAGGGGCGAAGAATGGCTGCTATTTACCTTGCCGTAATGATCTTCTCATTCGGTATTCTACGAGACAAGCTGTAAGTCTTTATAGCTGGGGTCCTCTCTATTGGATCCAACGTATTTTGGCAGCTATGAGAGGGCATTGAACGAGCAGCCTCAACATCCAATTCTTCCTGAGCCTCTCAACAAAATCGTGCCCGCCATCCTCTTCCTGGTCGGCCAGACATTCGTCGTCACGTCCACCTACGCCCTGGGAGTTACGGGCACGTTCCTTGGCGACTACTTTGGTATCCTCATGGACCACCGAGTAGAGGGATTCCCATTCAACGTCCTTCGCGACCCCATGTACGTTGGCAGCACGATGTGCTTCGCCGCTGGCGCGCTCTGGTGAGTGGGCATGTGATTTTGATAGGAAATGAGGCTGACGCCGGTGCAGGTATGAAAGGCCTGCTGGCTTGCTTGTCACGGTGTATGTGTACATCGTCTATATCATTGCGCTTCGCTTCGAGGGGTACGTTTGGCACGTGGGTAATCTACGGATGCACTGGCTCACACGCTTATATTAGCCCTTTCACGGACATGATATATTCTACTCGTGCGACTGCCAATCAAAAGAAGGCGTGAGAGCAAGAAGGAGCTCTAAAAACTTCACGACTCTCATCAGTCTAGACGCCAAGGCCAGCTCTGCGAGCCGCCCTGATAGAGGCCCTCAACGCCTGTATCCCATTCATGTTTGTATTCTAATAATTACATACTTACTTTGATCGCAGTACGGTTGGAATAGACCGACTTTACCCACTCTCTGGACTTTGCTATGGGTTGAATCCCCCTCAGCGCAACTGCTGTGAACCGTCGCGTCCGGGAGGTCGGTGCCGTGGTGCCTGTTATCTGAGCGGATATCCATAAGCGGTAAGTGAATCGAACGTCTTTTACGAAGGCGGAATGACCTGCTCTAGGTCGAGGCGCACTGAGGCGAGGGCCATAAATGAACATTGAATCTAGACTGTGCTCATCTATGAGGTCAATGCACGGCTGCGGTGACGTCCTGCGCCCACAGCTCAGATACTGCAGCCGGTCAACGGGCAAAATTGCCCTTCCCTTTCCATTAGCTACCTTTTCGGGACATCCGCTCGCTCCACTGTTGAAGCGCGTTCTTGGGGGCACGCAACCCACTATCAGCATCCGGCATTTGCGTGCGCACGGATCGTCAAGTTTGTTTTCGCACTCCCACCTTGGGCAGTATGCGCAAGCACTGTCAGATATCCTGCAGTAACCATAACTTGAATCCTGCGATATTTTGCGTGACATTGTCTTCCTCAGCCGTTGCAGAGCGGCCTGAGCCAGAGGACGGAGCCGCAGAGTGATCGACGGCCAATGATAGGCGCTCACTTGGTGGCGTCGGCGCTGCCGTATTGGGATATCCCTCAAGGCCTGCGGGTACTCCTGTTCTGGCACAGGCGATGCGGTTCCAGTTGCAAATTTCGCCAAGGTGGCGACTCTCGCACGTATAACACTACTACTCCAGCTGCCTCCGGTATCCCCGAGAGCCCTCATTGGCCCTAAACTGAGCCCGATGTGTGCGACTCACGCCGGTTCTTCAAACAACCTGCGGCGTTACCGGTGGCGAACCGCTGGGGTTAACTTTGTGCTCTTCATCGGACGAGAAGAAGGTAATGTGCCGCCTTACGATCACATCCGCTGCAATGTGTACAAATCGAGCCTACGCACGATATGATCGCGGCTTGTATCCGACCGGCGTTGAACGATGCGCACCAAAAATTCGTGGCGGCCTCGCGAGTCTCCGGGCGGGTGACCACAGCATTTAAACCAGGGCAGGTGACCCGCTGACGGCACCGCCGCACCCCACTCGTTGAAAGCCCCGGTCACATCACACGCACTCCTTCTTGACCACCATGCACTCACGACAACTCCTTCCTTGCACTGTGCTCCTTGCCGCTATCGCTGGCGTTCACGCCACTCCAGCGCCGCGAGCTGATGCTTCACAAACCTTGATCACACCTCCTCCAGCCCCTGTGACTGCCTCGAGTGCATCGAGCTCATCGAGACCAATGTCTATGCCTGCCTCGTCGAGCGACGATGATTCTGCCTCTACTCGTGACTCTTCAACCTCAGCCGTCTTCAGTACGTCTTCACCCTTTCTTTGCAATAATTTGTGCTCATCCACGTACAGGAGCGGACGAAGCATGTACCAATGGCTTCACCATCTACTGCGGCACATCGTCCATTTCGCACCACGACCCGGTCACGCAGAGGGCGTTCCCTTCGTGGCATGCCAACCAGGCGGCGACGAAGCGAAAGTACGTCCCGCCCTTTCCAGTTAATGACCACTGCTGACCAAGTCAACAGGCATCAGTGACCTCGATTCATAGTCAGCGGCGTTCAAAAGAAATAGAGGTGGATAGCTTTCGTAATATTATATAATCATATTTATTCAATGCTGGACATTTCGTCAATCATTTACAGCTGTGGGAACAAAGACCGTATGGATGTCTCGAAGTTGAAACCTGTGTGCCGTCGACGAGCTATCCGTTCGCATTGTGCCACGTTATCACGCGCTCTCAAATGTAATCTATGGCACATAAATGTGTATTAAATCTTCATCATCAACACACCGAGCGGAACAAGACTAGAAGTCGCGTAAACCAGGTAGACCGATGCCCTAAGATAAAAAGTGGGGCGCCGATGATGATAGCATGGGTCAAGCAGGTTTAGAAATATGTCTCAATAATGCTATCCAGGCCAGGACTAACACGTTTCAATATGTCGAGTGTTTCGGACTACGAGAGATGGATTTAGCTCATGTAAATAAGTTCGAAACAATATGCTCACCCACACGCGCTCCTGCGCCTCGTGTCCTTCTCTGCTAATGACAAAGTCACTCGGCTCGCGAATGGCCACAGTGGATACATATGCGCCGTGCATGTCCTGAATCTTCGTTAGATCTTCAGGGCCAAGAGCTGCCCACACGAGCTGCCGAGAGCCTTCTTCGGCGGAACGCCCCATGACGACGTCCATGACCGCCATTGCCGCCTTATAGCTGCGAGGTGAATCCCTACGGAGCCCGGTTTTGGAGTACCCAGGTTCAACGTTGGCTGCAATGATAGGGACGGTGGATTTGAGGTGTTCGGCAAATGCTCTAGTGAAGAACAGGTTTAGGACTACATTTTTCCCGAATTTAATGATAGGTCAAAAACTAGAGATGGTCTAGGGGAGCTCACGTTTGCTGTCATGATACCGATGTGCCATCGTCGCAGGCTTCGACGCATAATCCCTGTCGTTGAGTGCTTGCAACAAGTTTGGGGCGGAGAGTACTTTGTCCAGACGAGCGTGAGCATGAACGGCACACTGCCGACGATTACCAGCCGGGACAAAGAGCCACGCTCCGTGGCCGCGCGCGCCAGGTTGGGTAGAAGCAGGAGGGATACTAAGGCAGTGGCAAGGTGGTTGACCTGTAGGCTGCGGTTGTGACGCATGGTAAGCAATATTCATCCGGACAGCCTGGATCCAACTCACTGCATCTCCAAGCGTCCGAGGTAGTCTCATAGTCTAGTTTCCCAATCCCTGCGTTCGCGACGAGGATGTCTATAGCGGCACCCCCAAGACCTGCTGCAAAGGCGTTGACGGTCGCAAAATTCGCCAAGTCGATGGCACGAATCTCTGCGGTCAACCCGGTCCTGTTGCGAATTTCTGATAGGGAATTTAGGTTATTACCTGGTAGAGTGTATAATATGCGTCACGAACCTTCCATCGCACCACGCCCGCGTTCCTCGCTTCTACAGCCAATGATTAGGCGTGCAGGCTTCATTTCCGCGAAATGGATAGCGGCTTCAAGACCGATGCCCGTGTTGTGGCACCAATGACAACGACGGTTTTGCCAGTGAGGTCTACGCGCAGAGGCGGCGGTAAATGCGTCCACTGCTCGCATAGTAGGGTTCTGACGTTGAACTTGGCCATGGAAGTTTACAGAGCTCGAGAGTTGTGTCTGCGGAATGGACGTGAGCGCGAGGGGCTTTTATGGAACAACACAATCATTGCTCACTTGAAAAACATTGACACATCGACCAAGCTGTGTTAAGTCCAGTCACGTCTCATGAGGTAAATCAGTCGGTTCTAAAGCTTACAGTCATACTCTATCAAGCAATTCGCCCGACGAGCGGGTAGACGCTGTGCCACAGACCACTTTGGTGGACTTCCTTGACTCACGCTGAATGCGCAGCAGGATAACATCGCGACATGATCAACGCCGCTGCCGCCACGAAGTAAACACATACGTGTACGCCCGGCAGCGCAATTCTAATTCCTCGTGATAAGATGTTCGTTTGATGTTGACAATCGTGTTGATACGTGCGCAGCAGGGGTCTGAATAGAAGTCCTACGCGTTTGTTCGCCACAGCTTGACGCTGGTTTCAAAGTTTCAGAAGCGTACGCGTACCCTCGACCATGCGGCAGCGGGTGCAATGTACTCTGCGCGGCACATCTACAGCACAGCGTGGCATTGCAACTTGACAAGTTTCGCAGACTCCCCACCACAACTTAGCTGTCCGACACTAGCTCGTGAGTTGTTGATGTCGCTATGTATGGGCGATATAAATTATTGTAAGCATACCGCAGTGTTCAAAGTAGTATGCCGACCTTTCTCTTGGGTGGAAGCGAGGTCAACGCGATTTCGTCGCGGTGGGCGTGAGTCGACTAGAAAGAAGGGCGCATCAATTGATGGAGTGCGCGCATCAGGCGCGCGAAGCTTACGTCAACGTGCGTCGGCCCCGGCGCCTCGGCACCGAGTGGCGGGCAGCGTGGGCTCAAAAAAATCGGCAGTCGAATAGCAATTTAAACAGCATCGTATATCACTTATACATACACTTCATTGTCATATTTCCGAAGGTTTTCACTGCTTGGCTACCTTAATTACAATCTTCCCGACGTGCTTTTGGCTCTCGAGATACTTGTATGCCTCCTGCGCTTGGTCGAAGTTGAAGACTTTATCCACAACTGGTTTGATTTTGGCGAGCAGATATAAGCCTATTCATGTCCTCAAATCTACGTGGTATTTCAGCCACCTCATACAACGAGAAGATTCTGCGCCGACTTACTGAGTACGAGAGCCGATGAGTATACCGCGGATTTATAGCAGCATTTGAAGAGGACTTTTGACTGGGAGTTGGCTCATATCGCCGTCCTACGTTCCATGAAGTCGGCAAGAAGAGCCAATGCCCAAGCGGGAAACTCGTACCAGTCCCGCAACAAAGCCAATTATATGAATCCAACCTGCCATGCGAATGGACTCCATGGACTTGTTCAACGTGCCGGGACCACCAACTTTCGATAATGTGATCGACACCTCTTCCTCCAGTCTCCCCCCCCAGTCTACAGCATACATCAGTGGGCATTCGCGTCGTGGTCTCGTGCCCACGGTTGAAGGGGCGTACAATCCTAAGGACCTCTTTCTCCCAATCTGGTGTCTTGTTTGTAGTTGATCACATGGGAGGCTCCCAACTTCTTCGCAATTTCCAGCTTCTCATCCGAGGATGAGGTGTCGCCACGATGACATTTGCGCCACTCGCAGCTGCGAGCTGTGTAGCCCAAAGCTAATGATAGTGCAGCCCGTCAGGTGTGTGCTTTGTTGATACGAGAGATCCCTTACATGAGACTCCACCGGTTCCTTGGACAAGGACCCAGTCCCCACCCTTAACTGGGGTGGGGCCCAGCAGTGCATTATAGTGCACGGTGACCGCAGCACATCTACACGTACATCAGAGCAGCAATGTAAAGTCTCGCAAGGGACTCACGGTAGGGTCGAAGCCTCTTCGTATGAGAGATGTGCAGGGATTCTAACCAAAGACTACAAGGTACCGTCAGTCCTTACATTTTCCCTCCTATCGGCTCGTGGACGCACCTCGGCTGGAAACAGACTGTACTCCGTGAGTACGCCGTCGACGGAAGCCACCGAGAGCAGTATCTTTCATCACGGGATCCAGGTCCCCGTGAATATGATCTAGAGTGAAGTTCGCGCACACGCGATCGCCGACAGACCACTTCGTCACGCCCTCGCCCACGGCGACAACTTCGCCTCCCATGTCAGAGCACGGAACCAGATTCTCGTGCTTGGGGCCTGGGTATGTACCATTGGCGATGATCAGGTCGCGATACTGCCGTTTCGACATGCATGAGCCGGGTAGGTGCCGCGGAGAAGTCTCAGACTCACGTTGAGAGAGGCGGCGTGGATCTTCACGAGGACCTGATTGGCTTTGGGTTGAGGGACGGTGAACTCTCTGATGGTCAGGTTATGGACGCCATCAAGCTATGGAAGAGCAGTGAAGCAGAAATTCGCCATCTAGTGTGTGCGGATGAACGTACCTTAGGAAGGTAATATTGCTGGGCTTTCGACGGGATCGACATCGTGGTCGGGGTGAAGACTCCGCTATCGTCGTTTGGCGTATTTCACAGGCACCTCGGGTCCCGTCTGAAAGCTATTCCCGTGTGCTTACTCATTGACTATCGTTGGGTAGCCGCTTTGTCATATAGTAAGGATGGTGTGCAATGACGTCAACACTGAACGTCTGGGAACAAGTGTCTTCCAGATCCCTACTGATGTTCGGCGCGCCAGAAACCTCCAGAAAGCTCGCAAACAGTGTATCAATTCTGACTTTTGCATGATATTATTAGAAGAGAATTGGCTTATGAAGAGAGACATGATCAGACAATAAAATGTATGATTTGGTGAGAAACTCACCTTCGTATAGCGGCTTGAAACAACCCATTGTAAGAAGAAGATACTGCTGCCTGCGCATGGCATACCACAGAGCTTTCTCATAGTTGATGAAGTGTAAAGCCGGTTTCCTTGAACCATGATTTAATCACGGGCTACTGGTCGTAATGGCCTAAACAGCACACTGCAAGTGGGAACAGCGGCATCTCTTCGTGATCAGAAAAGTATGGCCATGTGCAAGAGTAACACACAGGTTGAAGTCAAGCCTTCGTAGAAGAGATGTGCGGGGCTCAGCTAGTGGGGAAAAAAGTAGATATCAGTCAGGATATTCGCGGATAGCATAGAACTTGAGCCTAAACTCAGCCCACACGGTGCCCCGGTGAGATAATCATAGATTTGCACCCGTATGCTGATTCCAAAGCACACTCGTCCTTGTCCGGCGGCCCCAGTATTGTGGAATATACTCTGCAGGCCAACACGCAAGTGACCCCTCGTGCCCCGGTGCAGCGAGCTACTTAACCAAACGGAGATAGCAGAAGATTGCTTGCATAAGCCGGTCATGGCTCTGCTGGTCAGATGAGTGAGTTGTAACTGAATGGGTTGTACGGCATGTAGAGAAGTGTCGCGAAGACCTGAAGGGCCTCGACGTGATGGATTGTCGGTAGCTTAAGATAGATATCCCACATGTACACTTCAAGGCTCCGGTACCATGGTACCAGCCAGACTGTGGTATTCCGTCCAGTGTTTCGGTGACGTGACTAGAAATGAAGGCACAAGACACCGAACAACTTTGAAGCAACTTCTAGTGAGCAAGTGATCGGCGAGAAGAAAGCGAACATGGACTTCACACCTTGCTTTCAATGTCGAGATGTTGAACATGAGATAAACAGGTTATATTCTGGAGAACATATCGCCTTTTTTCTGAGGCTACTGCGACATACTCACCAGATTCAGTGGTCACGGGTATGGTGGAAAGAATTTCGGGGCGCCAACTGCAAGACTCGGTAAGTGGCGCATCAAAATCAAGAGGCGCCTGCGTGAGCACGAAGGCGGCTTAAGTATTACGTTATCTGGGTTGCTGGGTGGACCGTCTGGAAGCAGAGCTCTGAGGCTCAGCCCACGGTCGACACAAAGTATGGCACAGTTACAAGGAGACTATATCTCGTTCATTATTGGTGTGTATGATATACAGATACATCATAGATACATCTAGGTACGTGACTTCGAATAATCAAGTTTCGAGCTGTCCTTTACTGCTTCGCGACCTTGATCACGATTTTGCCAACATGTTTCTGGCTCTCAAAGTACTTGAACGCCTCTTGCGCCTGATCGAACGCAAAGACTTTGTCGACGACCGGCTTGATCTCGCGCGCGGCAATGAGACGGTTCATGTCCTCAAACCTGGGTACGTTGTCAGATTATGAATGTCAGTTAGAACAATGGCCAACGTACTGCGTCCGGGAGCCAATGAAAATACCGCGGAGCTTCGCGGTCTTGAAGAGTACGCTGACGGGTAGATGGCTCATGTCGGCATCCTAAGGAGCTGGTTAGACAGTCGCGCGGTGTAGCGGAGAAGAAGCCCTCACCATTCCCGCGACGAACCCAATGATGTGGACCCAGCCTCCCATACGGACGGAAGCCATGGACTTGTTCAAGGTTCCGGGTCCACCAACTTCGATGATGTGGTCTACACCCCGTCCTCCGGTCTATAAAGCGCATAAATATGTGGCATCTAGGAGTAGGCGCGTAGCTAACTTACGATTTTAAGTACTTCCTTCTCCCAATCCGGAGTCTTCTTGTAGTTGATGACTGACGTGAGCGGCGCCTAGCTTTTTCGCAATCTCGAGTTTCTCATCCGAGGACGAAGTAGCGATGACGTTCGCACCGCTGGCTACTGCAAGCTGTAGACCGAAGCTGGAAGGCGAAACTTGTCAGTATCAAAACATCCCGCGAGCATAAGCCACTCACATGGATACGCCACCGGTACCCTGAACGAGGACCCAGTCGCCGACCTTTGACTGGAGTTCCGCCCATCAGGGCGTTGTAAGCGGTCAACGCGGCGCACCTAGTACAGACCCATGAGACTCATATGATAGGATGATTAAATGGCGCTCACGGCAAGGTCGAGGCTTCTTCGTAGGAGAGGTGAGCAGGGATGCTGACCAGAGACTTGCACCGAGTCAGTACGTTAAGACATGATGGTGGGAATAGCCTGGGACTCACCTCAGCCGGGAACAAGCTGTACTCGGTAAGGACACCGTCGACCGATCCACCCAGCGCGGTATCTTGAATAACGGGATCCAAGTCTCCGTGGATGTGGTCCAGGATGAAGTTCGCGCAGACACGATCCCCAACCTTCCACTTGTTCACGCTCTGTCTCCTACAGCGACAACCTCGCCTGCCATGTCAGAGCCAGGAACGAGATCCTCGTGCATAGAGCCCGGGTATTGTTGTGCCTTTGGCGATGGTCAAGTCGCGGAACTGTCGTGTCGAGTGTGAGTGGGCGTGTATTGAGGGTCGTTCAGGACTTACGTTGAGAGCAGCGGCATGAATTTTCACAAGAACTTGACCGGCCTTAGGCGGAGGGCTGAGGAACGGTTGAACTCTCGGATGGTCAGATTGTGTATGCCATCGAGCTGCAGTAAACGAGCGTGAAAACGAGCACACAGCGTGATATGTGTAAAATACATACCTTACCTTAGGGAGGTAGTATTGCTGAGCTTTCGATGGAATAGACATGATGGCGGTGGAGTAGCGACGGTGATAGCGGAATACTAGGTCGAATGAGGTTTATAAGTCCCGAGTGAGTGCAAAGTCGTCTCAGTGAGCGAGTGTTTGGTTGAAAAGGCCGACCATTGCTGAGGTAACCGCTTCGATAGCCGCTTCGTCAGCCCCTAAAACGTCCAGTGGCGTGTGTTAGAATGACGTCAAGTCGCGAAACATACGGGAACGGCTCTTCGAGCCCCCAATTCCGCGCTTTTGGTTTATGGTAACCCGCACACTGTTTTCTCACGTACCGTCTAGAAATCGACAGAGTTGACATATCCTGTGGGCTAAGGATTCCTTAGTCCTATATTTGCTAGTAAACTGTGCGAAACGTAGTGTAAGCTTAAACCCGTAAACCGTCTGGATATTCAGAAGCAGACCTAACACATGACAAAGCATGGGCGCGCCAAGACATTCTGTACAAACGGGTTTACGAGTAAATTGCTGAAGTAAGCCGACCATGGTAGTCTGATTAACATGCAAAGGTAAGTAAACTGAATTGCTCACTGAGTGTGCGGCACATCGAAGAGTCGGGACATAATTGAGTATGACGCTCTGAGGGGCTGGCCAATTGGAATGCTTTCTTCGACAAGTAATGGTGCACCCTTTTACGGTAATAATCACCAGTGTACAGGCACTACAGGCTGTCCCCATAAACTGTGGCACGGACAAACAAATTGGCGGTTCGTCCACTACGTCGGTATAACGTGGTTGAGCTTGGGTTTAGCAAGGGACGAATATACTGGCCCCAACGATCTGTGGTAAAGGTTTGTGACAAAGATGGCGCCTGAATAAGGCAACGTTGCCTCGGGGTATGCCGATTTGTCACGTACTGCACCTAATTAGTCTCTGTAAGAAACCAACGGAGCGCGAATGTGTACCAGAACGACATTGTCCGAGGTTCATTCGCTGTCACTGAGAATGAGACATCGATGTTCAGCGTTCAATGACGGCCTAAAAGCACGGAGGCAATGTGCCTTCTTCGCAGAACTTGCAATTCCACTGCCAGTTGAGCGGAACCAACAACTTCATTTGACAGATGCCTCCACATCACAGACAACGGTCAACAGAATGCCCTAGTAATCAAACAACTATAGAACCCCGGACTACTACTACGAAATCAACGAGTGGCGTACAAAAAAGAGCGGAACTGTTGCTATCCCCCGGCAACAGTCAGATACGGCAGCGTCCCTGAATACAGGCTGTACTAGGGCGAGGAAACAAACAAGGTATTGCCTGCATCGGGAGGATGGGGAGGGGACGACTAGACAGGACACATGGCGCGATGGGGTATACGGAACGCCGCGCGGAGTAATACAACAGCTCATGTCTACAGTAGGCGGACACGGGAGTGGGTATCGTTTTGCATATGATGCGCTCAGAAGAAGCGCGAGAGCTGCCGCGGCACCACAGGCGGCGGCGAGGCCAAAGGCACCAGAAATGGTGAGGTGGGACGCGCCGCCCCCATTGGTGGCAGAAGGGGAAGGAGAGCCCGAGGTCGTAGAGGAGCTTGAGGACGCGGAGGTACTGCCAGAGCTGGAAACCCGAGGCAGATGCAACCAGAAGTCGAACTAGGTGCCACGCTAGAAGTGGGCGCGGGGGCGGCTGAAGCGCAATCGTGTTCAGGTAAATCAAACCTAGAGAAGCATGGAAGACTTAGCTGCCAGCCGGGCATTACACTGAACGGTCTGGCTCAGGGGGGGCGCACAATGACCTGCGAGGTGTTCTGGGGGCTCACGAACTCCACCTGGTAGTTCCTTGACCGGTCCTCAACGTGACATTCGTGACAGTGAAGGTCTAAGGTATATAACATAAGCGGAAGGAGAGTGATAATTTAACGTGTAGACGTACTGAGTTCGAGACAGTCGACATCACTGGCGATGAAGAATGGTCCATTCAGGGTCGCAGTTAATCCGCATTGACGACAACGATGTTGACCATGCTCGGATCTCCCGACGAGAACGTCCAGGTGATGACATTGCTCTCTGAGTTCGCAACCCTACGAGAATAGAATCAAGTCAGGAAGCATTCACGAGACAAAAGTCGACAAGGTTTCGCACCAGAAGCGAGGGCGAAGGGCCACAATGTTGATGGCGCCGAGTCGCGCTGGGAATGAAGGAGCTGAGGAAGTGGCAGGGCGAGGGCAAAGCGCATCGTGAAACGTGTCGAGATGGGGGGAGAGGGAAGAAGGGAGCAGCAGGGGGATGGAAAGACATTGAACGCGAACATTCTTCGAGATATATGAACTTGTAAATTCCCACGATCGGGATCAATGGCAGAAAACGAGATAGGCAAGTCCCTGCCCTTCTTTGAGCACTAAGCCTTGTTGTTTGAGACAATTCCTCATGTCGCTGTCCGTAAACTCCGCGTGGAACCTGCCAGCGTGTTTCTGGAGGCGGCAGCGGCGGGATAGAAGGTCTGGGTGTCACAAGACGTAAATTCCCTACACAGCCAAGAATACAATACAATTTCAGCGACAGCGCGAGACCCTTGGTGGAAACGGCACACGGCACCAAGGTCGGCGCGTATAGGCCACAGCGTGGCGATGTGAGTTGTAACACTAGCCTCTCAGCGGCTACGCTAGTGTAGATCTTGAACGTCATCCCGCGTAGGCAAAGAGTTTAAGAGACCAAAGTCGTTCGCGTAGAGGGTACAAGAAACGAACCAAGTCTAAAAAGCTGGTGGATGCGTAAAAACGACCAGAAAAGATCTAGTCCGACAAATCCCGCCTCAATGTCATCTGTTGCAGGCACTGTGAGGGGCCATCGCCTAACGGACATTCATCAGTGAACATCATTACAGAGGGGCACAGCTCAGTGGACGCATACCTGCATTTTCTGCTGCTGACATTCCGGGCGCATTTGCTTTCGAGGGGGACGCCCCTTCGGGCTCGACGATGATGAGTTCGGGACTTGGGCTCCCTGACTTTTGTAGCCCTTGTGTTGTTTTTAACCGACCCGTTTGTCGGCACAACCGCTGTCCAGCTGGGCCGAGTCGCCGGGATCAGGCTTCGGAGGTAGTTCCACCAGCCTCGATTCGCCTGATAGTCGGCTGCCGTCGTTGCCCACATACCCCCTCCGAGTGTCCCTTGACGTATTCAAAGATTGCACCTATGACGGCACAAAACGTTTCAGGAGCAAAGATACAACACAAAACTCGGAGTACTCACACCTTCTGACACACTTATTCGCACCGCTCTTGGAGAAGGCGCGTCAAAGTATCGAATGCTACCGACGTTTACTTGACTGCTTTGCCACACCGATGTTTATCCATCCTTCTTTTTTTCCAATTTTTGATCCAGTCCTTGAACACGTGCAAGTTGAGGCGCCGTAAGTAACGTCGGAACGCAATGAAACATAGCATCGTATATAACATTGAATACTATATTTCGAGTTTCCGTACTGATGAATAATCCCAGTCTTGTTGAAAGGGGAACCGTTTCAAAGCACGGCGGATCGAGAGGCCTACAAGCGAGACAATTGAGTGTTGTGAGAGTCCTATCATCCATTCGCCCACACGTACCAATGGGAGTCGGCTCGGTTATTAGTCTGTTCTCACCGGAACAACGTTCAATGGCTATAGTCCTATGTATAGGTGGCAACGAAGCAAAGCGATGCACCGACTAAGATAGTCACGAACGTCGTCCGGCGCCCCACCATTACTCCTAAAACGCCCGCAATCGCGCCCACTTTCACCATTTGCCTCGACACGCGCCGTCATAATAGACAATTTGGAAAAGCCCGCTTAGTGTCTTCTACAACGGTGTTTTGCTTAACGAAGACTTGGTCCGAGCTCGTTGCTTTTTTTATTTCCTTGGAGGCTTCAGGCCTTTGGTGAAAGGGCCGCGCCAGTGGGTCCATGCGACAACGGAGCTCGGGGCCGTGAGATGTGCTTAGACATATGTTTGAATCGAGTTGATATTGACTCCATTGGGTGGTCACCTCATGTTCGTCGCTCTCTGTCAAGTGCTTGTAAAAACTTCTTTCGTGCTCTTGGCACAGGGGGGATAAACCTTCGTTTTGTTGCTCAAACAAATCGTCCCTAGGGGTGTCAAGCGGGCAGGATAACGACTGGCTAAGTGCATATGTCAGGGGCGAAAACGATCGTAACACGTAATTACTACTCATTGGATTGTGCAACATAACAAACTCGAGTAAATCCCTGGAGTGAAGCCTTTATTGCCACCGCATACAGTCCACCAGTAGATGCTTTCGGCAGAACTTTGCTGACACCTCCTAGTTTGAATGTAATATAAGTAGGGCAACAAGGGGTGCTGGATGGGTGGGAGATGAAGGCGATGGGTAAGAAGCCGTGGAAAATGCGTACATTGGTCAAGCCTTGCGAAGTTAAGACGACAGGGTTGCTGCAGTAATTGACGTGAGAACACCTTCCAAATCTGGCACGCTCGCCTCCTCCGCTGCCCAGCGTCGACGACGACGTCGATTTGAAGCACATCCTTTCTTTCTCCCACGTCACCAGCACTGTCCGAGAATACACCACCGTCACACTTCTGGTACCTGCTACGGCATGCTGTCCGTACGGTATAAAATCTCCACACCTGGCACCGGACATCCTTTTGCAGCTTAAACCGGGGCTCTGGTACTTCAGATACCCGCGCATACCGTTTCCCTTGGGGGCAAGTCGCTGCGCTTAGGGTAGGAACCGATAATGTTCTTTTTTTTGTGGTTCTGTCGTCTTTTCTCATGTTTTCTGTGTCCTCTCCCCCCCCCCTAGTCCCCCATTTTTGTTGCTGTGTTTTTTGTTTTTTTTCCTTTTTCTTTTTTCTATTGGCCGTCGTAGCGATTTGCTTTTGGATTTTTTTCGGGGGGGCTTTTTGGTATTTTTTTTTTTTTTCTTGGTCTGACGGAAACCAAAAGACCCACTTGTCCCCGGGGGTAGGTTTGTCACAAAAAAGTTACCGTGTCAAACTTATGAGCTTCCCACTACTGGCCTCTCGTTCCTCATTCCACACATGCTCCCTCAGCGTAGGCCCTCATAGATGAACTCACACCGCGCTGTAGCAATGGTTGTCGAGTCTTTGTCGCCCGAAACGGAAGGCGGAGCTTTTGCTCCAGCACACTCTAGAACTCGATTGAAGCAGGAAAGTAAGCCCATGTTCTATGTTTACCTTAAGCTGCATGGCTGATGCTGCGCTTTTTGATTGACCCTCAATCAATCTACCGTGTATAG
This sequence comes from Phlebiopsis flavidoalba, assembly GCA_035772785.1. Lineage (NCBI taxonomy): Eukaryota > Fungi > Basidiomycota > Agaricomycetes > Polyporales > Phanerochaetaceae > Phlebiopsis > Phlebiopsis flavidoalba. Next base: position 109,739 of record JAOCPU010000069.1, read on the forward strand.
GTCACAACGAAGAGGTGGAAGAAGTACTGGGTCGAGGTGTACTTGAAGACAACCAGGCGTTGACGGGCGGAACCCTATGAACGAGCAAAGGCTATTGATAGCCCGCGGAAATGCCATTCGCTATAAAGCAGGAGAAAGATTGCTAGCTATTGTGAGCGCAGCAGGGTACGAATGCTTAACGAAGCCCATCACCTCTTTGGTTGAAAGCCTGTGAACAGACTTCCAAACCGTTGCAAAGATTGACCCGTCCAATCGCGAGCTGCAACGGTATCTGCGGCGGCGGCAATATGGCAAGTGTGCCAAGGTCCGCCGCTCTCGCGTCCAATCCATGCTAAATGTATATTCTTCCAGATCCACATTTCGTTGACGAACCAGCATCCCACCGTGCACCCGCCTGAAGTGTGGGATCGCATTGCTCGCTTCATCCCACGATTATCACTCTTCGAACTTGGCCTAACGTTCGTGTCCAGCCTTCCCACCACAGACTGACATTGCCGTACGGATCATCTTTCATACACTCGACCTCTACTTTTTTCTACGGCGAAGCATCAGGACAATGTTAGGGAGAATTTGAACCGTGGATTGGACATTTTTTGACAGGGTAAAAGCGGGACCCGGTGTTTGCAAGCCCAAATCAAGGTATTGCGCCTACACTGGGCGTACGAAGAAGGCGACATGCTCGATCTCATGACCCGTATGCCCCCCATAACAGTAACAACTTTACCGCCCACTGGACGTGGTACCTCTCTTAAGGACATTTTCCGCAACGCCCTTCACCGCATTCAAGTGTTTGCAGGAGTTCGACAACTGGTCCTGGTTACCCCCCGAGCTGCGCGCAGCCATGGTTCAGTCTATTTCGTCTGCGCCTCTCTCACCCAAATCAATTCAACTCCCTCGGCCTCATATTGGCTGGCACTTCGATGTATCCGTGGGTGTGAGCGGGTTCCGCAATCTCCGCAAGTTTACATCTCCGTTGCCGAGGAACGACGACGGATCTTGCGGATATGGGCGTTAAGTCCGGGACGGTACTGGATGTGAATGAGACGACGCTGGCGTCATCTGACACTTGGCGCGTACGGACTACAGCGGACACATTCCTGGGACCAGCGCGTTCCAGAGCTCTACAATCCGCAACGATCACCCACCTCGACCTCGTCGATACGAGAATCTCACACATTGTACTGGCTAGAATAATTGCGCGCATGCGCACCAGCTTGCAGAGTTCTGACGCTGCACGGCACGTTCGAGGAGCCGACATCAGCCAGCGGTGGTCTTCGGCTCGGACCATATCATCGACGGTGTGCATACGTTTTTGCCACACCTGGAGGACTTTCGGTTCATCATGGTCGGCCATGACGATGACTGGGGGCTGTTCCAGTCGGTTACACAATTCTTGAAGCAGCGACCCCGCCTGCGTCGGCTAGACCTAGGTAATTGTCCATGGGAGTTAGCACACCGCCGTCCTTCCTGACCTTACTTGGCCTGCGCGTGCTACGTGTACGTATCGCCAACGTGACGAACAAAAGCGTCGCTCAACGGCCTGTTGAGCTGTATACCCCCCCGCGAGAGATGGTCGGTATACATCTTTCGTCGGTCGTGTCTGAAAAGCCCCCTGGTATGCCTCTTCTTTCATCATGCACACCCATGCCTCGGAACGTAGAACTCCTCACCACAGCAGGAGTATGCGTCCCGAATTCGGATCTTCCACAACCTGTCCATCCTACCCACCTTCACGGGCAGTCGTTCCGCCGACCACGGCCCGATCTACTCTCAGAGAAGGACTTCCAGGTGCAGACGGACCTCTGGCACGCGAACTTGCGCTCGGTTGCCGTTTACGTACCAACGCTCAACTTTGTCGGCTGGCACGGTGGTGAGCACTATGTTGTCGTGCGCGCGGGCGACAGCAACGATAGGATCGAGATGAAGGAGCTGCCCGCCCGCGGCGGAGGCTTGATTGCGGAAAAGGCGTGGACCTTGGTGGTGAAGATGCAACATGGCTGGAACGCTCGGAAAGGATGTCCCGATGGACTATGAGATGCCAGGTTTGGAAGGGGCATGACCCGACCTATCGTCCCCCTTCGCTCATTTTGACCAGTATGTAGCTTAGTAGTTCGCTGTCGATCATACAAATACATTTCGTTCGCCGTGCTCTGTCATAATACAATACCGAAAGCGATGCAAGATACTCTCCCCTTGAGCATATGATATACAAAACAAAAGGACACCAAGAAATAGCACTTAGGAAAATAGACGACCAACGACAGACATTACACCGTCGGCTAGTCAGTCGACACGCGACGCTTGGCTCGTCCTTCTCACGTCCGTTCTCCACCAGCAGTGTCGCTCTCTTCGTGGGCGCGCTTGGGTGACCGCCGTCCCTCGGCAGACCCTGGACGAGGCGCTGCAGACGCGTCCGACGAACCAGAGTGCACGCCGCGCAGGGTAGCAAGCTCGCTCTCAGCCTTTGGCGAGTAACGCGCTCCTCGTCCCATGCGCGCCGCACTTCCTCAAGCTGCGCCTGGAGATCTCCCATAGCCTGATACACCATGAGCAGCTTCTCCAGAGTCCACTTCTCGATATTGCGAGCTTCGTTCTCCTTGAGGTGGTGGATATACTGCACGGCCCGTGCGAGGATAGCGCCCTTGGCTTTCTCGCCGGAGCCGTTAGGTACGATGCGCCCAAGCTCGTTGATCCCCTCGTTGATGTTCCCGCGCCGCCGCCCGCTCAACCTCTTTCTGCAAGGCTGTCAGTTTTAGTTCTCATAAATGGCGTGGTACCAACGTACGTGGTTGTCCTTGCGCTGCCGTGCCCACTCGTCGTTAGTCATGGTCGCACTACGACCAGCCCTCCTCCCTGCAGACTTTGGCTTGTCATGATCGCCGGACTCGTCGGGCGAGTTTGCCGGGGGACATGGGCTCGTTGTGTTGCGTAGGGCTGTCTGCAGTGCCAGCCGCAGGTGCAGCCATGCCCGCAAGAGACGGAGGGCCGCGTGGATGTGAGGAGGGGCCGGGTTCGAGTGCGCTCAGTTGCGAGTAGTGTTGATAAGGCACGCCGGGAGGCAACTGGGAGAAGCCCGCCTGGGCCATGTTGGACAGAGCCTCCGCTGCAGCTGCCGAGTCCTTAGGATCAGCCCCCGGGCGAGCAGCCTGCTGGAGGGCAGACTGAGGTTAGCAGGGTCGATCAGATGAACGCATGGTGAGAAGCGCAGATAAGTCGTGACCGTCGACACAAACGTGACCGCGTAGCATCACGTGCAGGAAATAAAATAAAGGCCATCGGAAGTGCCATTCATTTGGGAGAAAGGAAATTGGAGACAATGAAAGATGCGTTAATTTGGGACGGTACTCACGTAGAAGCTTGGTCCGAGGGTCTTCAGACATTGTCGCGATCTGCTCTTGACCGAGGGAGGAAAATGGATTTGACGGTTGCTCCGCCGGACAAGGGTCAGCAGCTGGAGCAGACGCAGAGGCAGTCGAAGCTTGTGCTTGCGGCTGAGTAGTGGAAGTAGAAGATGTTTGCTAGCGCGGGGGCTTGCGAGGATGCGCATAGTAGCCATTGCGGGCGGGATGTGGATGGCGGATTTTTTGCTATTGAATGGCTCAGGCAATGTCAAGCAGTAGTGTTATCGTGTATAGTTATATTCCGACGATTGGAAGGAATATCGAGGAGGCTGAGCTCAACGTTGGGTGCGATGTCGAGTTTTAGGGGCGGGCTGATCGCGAGGTCGCTAGCGCGTGTCTAGATTTGGTCGCGGGCGCGATACAAGGAGATCACGGGGAAAGGTGGGGAGGTCACGGCCGAGTCACGGGTCCTCGTCATATAAGGAGGGCACGTGAGAACCTGCATAACACGCGCAAATAAGACTGGGCTCTTTCGGCTGTTGCCGAGTCGAGGAGATGGGCAGGAGTAAAGACACTCGCCTTCGACGGTCCTCGGCGTTGCACTTCCTGATACTTATATTCGAGACATGCGCGAAATCCTTTACTTTCAAGCGGGAAACTTGTCCAATTTTATAGGAACCCACTTCTGGAATGCGCAAGAAAGCTATTTCACTTATGGAGAAGATGACAGAAGAGCCATTTGTAGACCACGACATTTTCTTTCAGAGAAGGTCTGAATGAGAGAAGTGAGTGACACAGATAAGATGAAATTTGTTATCCCTGAGAATATGCTGAAGGGGGAAACCTACTTTCTGTCCTAGGCTTCTACTATTTGACAGGAAATGTAAGCGCGAGACTTGAATTACATGTAACGGGACTGACGAGCAACGTTGTAGCGAATTTCGGCTCAGTGGCCCAGATGTGTACGGGGAGGACTTCAGCTGACTTCGGGTGATGTCGGTGCACCTTGGTACTTCTTTTTTTATTCTTTCTCCTTGGGTAGCGCTGGCAAGTGCATGCACTAACGTGACATCATGTAGGAATGGTAACATGGCCGAGTATCGTAGCGAGCCAATCTCGCGAAGTGACTATCATAATCAACTAGACGCCCGTGATCAAGACGAAGGGCATATAACGAATGCCACAGACGAGGGCGTGGAGGTTGAGGAGTCCCACGTCAGATACTGGTCCGACTACAGTCGTGTATTTTTTATTTCTCACACCCTCGCAACGTCCATCGACTCCCCGACCTTCCAGAATGGAAGATACAGAAGGTGACTGGCTTGCAGGTGCCGACGCATTCCAGAAATATGACGATGTGAGTGCGGGCGCATGTACTCAACTCTTGCGCGCCAGACTGAATAAGTTCAGGACACCGACCTCATGGACGAAACTCCTTCCGCATGTTTGTTGAGGAATGCGACCATTTGCAGGTAAGACTCTCTAGGAACTGGCCCACGGATAAGCAAACTGATTTACTTTTAAGGGTCTTCACTTATGAACGATGCGTCCACGTTCGGGTCTTTCACCAATTCGTTTCTCTCGCGCTTCCGCGACGAATTCACCAACTATCTTGCTTGTCATTCCCTATCCTGTCGGGCTGCGGCCCCGGTCCGCTGGATGTCGACGATGCGCGAGGCGTCAAAAAGGCGATCAATGATGCTCTGCTCCTGCAAGGACTCAGCGAACTGTCATCCCTGACTATACCCATCCAGCCTCCGGCAACTTGGTTTCATGGGCCATTGTGCCATGCGTTGGATCTCAAGGTATGTCATTCTCAGACTCAATTTCAACGCTGTTGAATCGGGAGCGCTGTAGCTTGATAGTGTGTATCAAACCTCGGCCTTGTTGTCCACACAAATCGAAAATGCCACGCTTCCTGCTCGGTATGCAAGCCTTCATTAGAACGATGATGTCTGACAGCCCAGCCATAGATTGAAACGAAATCCGACCGACCTGGCTTCAATTGTTGCCCGCGTTAAGCTGGCGGAACGACACGCTCTTTGCCAGCTTGCAGGCACTGTTTTCCGTACCGGATCCCTTCCAACCCAGCACAGCGAGGGAGATATATGACATTTCCACAGCCGGTTTCAATGCTCCGGCTCGCACGGTACGTCCCAAATATACGGCGCGATGAACGTTATGTTGACATTTGAAACAGGACACTAAGTCAACGTACGCGCGTCTAGATATCTCGCGCGGTCTTGCAGGGCCAGAAATTGCCTCATACTCGCAATGGATTGGCACTATTAGACCATCTCCCTACGTGTAAGCGTCTACTCCTCGTCTTAATATACAGCTACTGCTCAGTGCTAACCCGCCCTCCTGTTCGCCCAGCGTCCATGCCCCGGCGATCAACATTCCCACTTCTTATCCACGCTTTTTTCCGGCCCACCCTCAAGTCGCAGCCCACAAAGGGGATCACTACGCTCTCTAGCTCTTGTTCGCTGTCCTCGAGCTTTTTGGCACGTATGCCTCTATCACGAACGACGGTCTAGGCCGCCATGCCGACGTGATCACTCGGATGGGCCTGGAAGTCGATGACGTGAAAGAGTTGCGGGACACACTCTGGGCGCTCGAGGACGCATACAAGGGCGACGAGGAAGGGGCATTCAGTGAACCGGAAGATCTGGGCGAAGACGAAGAATTCTGAACCGAACGCGATAACGTGGGAGACGAGACGTGGGACTCAGGGGTCGCGCCTTAGCACGCGATTCACGCCACAAGGGCGTCGGTTTCCCACTCCGAGACCAGGTCGCATAACCTTATCTCTCTAGGCCACAACCTTCATTCAACCCGTTGTTGCTTCGACCTATAACGCGGCGCGCTGGAGGGCTAAGTGCTAAGCGCCGAAATCGTTCAATGCTGCGACTAAAATAACAGAGATGCTGCCTTTGTATTGACTAACAGGTACGACTCACGCTCGCCGCTGCCGGGGGGGTTATTTGACGTGGCTCACGATTCATACAGATGTCGCTGGAATATTCAATTACACGCACATGGCATTTTCTACGGCGGGAGACAATATTGTACATTCTCTTTTCCTCTCATCTCTTGTCGGCTTCTATGATCTAATCGGTCTCTGACTGCCTATGTTTACGTTGCGGAAGATGTAGAGTGTGACAGTTGACAGTGGAGGGTGGAGGCGCTGCCGCTGGCCGCGGAGGTGATGGTGCTGGTCACGGAGCTGAGCACGCTGGACACGCTGCTCAAGACGCCGCTGGTGGCACTGGACACGGCGCTGGTGGCACTCGAAACGTCGCTCGTAACGCTCGAGACGACGCTGACCACACCTTTTGGACACTCGAGACAGCACTTGTGGCGCTGGAAGCAACGCTCGAGAGAGTGTTCGAGGTGCTTGGGGTGCCACTGACAGCGGAGGAGGTGCTGATAACCACGGTACTTGCGTAGTGGAGGTGACAACGGGATTGCTGAACGTTTGCGTGAAAGTGTTCGTAGGTGGCGTAAAACGTGTTTTGTATCGGTGAAAGTGTTGTCGCCGCCATCGCCAAAGCTAAATGCGGGAAACAGGCGGGATAGCCGGGATAGGGGGTGTCGTCGTAACCTGGAGGGACACATGTGTGTGGTGTGGGTAAAATTAACGCAGGGTTGTTTGAGGGCACTAACCCTGCGGCATAGGACTGGCTGTCACGGACGATGGCCGCAGCGGCGAAGGCGACAACTTCTCTAGGAAGGCGACAAGTGAGACTTTGCGGTTAAATGTGAAGAACATGTTTTGTGGCGGTTGTGGAAGAGTTGAGGAAGTGGTGGGTGAGTGCTGTAGTTTGCGCAGCTCCTACTCTCTCTAACATACTCTTGGTGGGCCAGAGATCTCTGCACGAGTGGCCGTTGAGTTCGCGTTCTTTGACGACACCAAGAGGGACGTCATACCGGGAGCTACCACCTTTTTGAACAGCTTTCCGCACCGTGTCTAATGGGTTCTCTAGCGAGCCCACCTTGAATAGACGCAGAGCGAGGACTTAGTCATCTTGACCTCTTTTCACTAACGTCACAGGCAAACGGACGTCGAAGGCATCGCTCTATGCGCGTATGTGGCACTTGTCATTGCTTCCCGGTTCCGTTCGAGGGTATGGAGGAGCGAAATTTTGATTCCGCCCACTCTTTGTGGTGATGGCGGAAGTTCCCTTTTTTGGCCTGTCTGGTGTAAGGGCGGCGAGCGGACGATACTGCCGTGCACTTGCTCGTCGAACGCTTCATGGCGATGCATCGCATCGTCGCGGGGGCTCAGTAGCGGAAGGGGCGCACCTGCAACCGCTATCCGTCCCGACACTGAGCCTGTGCCTCGACACTCTCCGACAGCGATCTTCTTCTTCCCTGACATGTTTGAGTCCCCACCGCCCTGGCTGGTCGTTGCAAGCGGCTGAGACTACGCCATCAGACCCAACCTCAAACGGCTTTCGGTAGTTGACATTCAGCAAGGCAAGTAGCTTTCCCCGGGGCACGCACGCACTCAACTATCGGCTGATCTGCTCCACCCACAGAACAGTAATTTATCACGATTTGTGCACACAAATACGAGGCAACTTTAAGGTAGCCATGAAATCTTCACACTCTCTCGATCGTCCACAAGTGGTGCAAACGCCACTGTTCTTCGATCGCGCGGAGAACTGCACCACCTTGTCGCGGCAGTACGGACGCGGATTACATAGAACGGGGGGGAGGGGGGTGAAAAACAGAAAATAAGGACCGCAGACAAGGGCCACTTGCCTCTCAGGGTCTTTGGTGGCATCGCCTACTGGACTATTTGAACACGCAGAAGAGAGACGTAGCGTGCCGCCGGACGAAATATCCCTCACAAACGTGTTTGCTTCCGCTAGCCTCCGCGTCCCCAGTCGAGACACCAGGACTGGCCCCACACCCCGGGGCTGCCACAAACGCCGCCATTTGGTGAGCTCATCCCCATTGGACCCATTCCACCCCGCAAGGAGCCAGGGAGGTAGGCGGACGGCCGACGTCCAATGACACGAGTCGCGAGCAGGACAACGCGACCGTTCGCGTCGGGCATATCGCGTATGTCAGCATGAGGTGGCGGACCTGGTGACATGATCCGGTACTAGCCTGCTGATTTTCATTTCGGCCAGACGGGCGAGCAAGAGCAGAAAGCGTCATATCGCATTTAGCACAGCATAAACCCCGCGAAAATTCGGAATAACTGGTGACGAGTCGCTTCTTGGCTTGTGGTTGTGCCTTGTCTTATGGTACTGACCGCCGGATGGAATGCTCAGATGAGATCTCGAGTTGCCTCAAATCTGACTGCGCTGACTGCGCCACACAACATGAACGTGCGTATCACCCGACTACGGAATATTCAACGTTTGTAACGTGCGCATCAGGAGATCTGCCAACACATCGCGGCTACTCAACCAAAAGGCCTTCCTTTTTGGATAGGTAGGTAGGCCAAAGAATTATCAGTGATTAGCGCTCCCAGAGCCTGGCTTGGACAATTCGTTCCGGGCCTGCGGTCCTAGCAGTCCGTCGGCCTCCTGAACGGGTCCTCTGGATTAGCACCCCAGCGTGCTGGTGTGCTCTCCAGGTTCAACGCGCAAGATCCCCTGTGGGCTCCTGCTGTGTATCTGATCACCCACGCAGGACGCAACGAGCGCAGCAGAGTGTGGCACCGACCTTGTCGTCCCACAATCCAGGACCCTTAGGGGCATAATCACAGCAGACCCTCAAGTTTGAAAATAGCTACAGCGTAACCGCTATGGTCTTATCAGCAAGCCTGTCTGCTCTGACATGAGCTATCCAAGTCTGCGCAAATTAGCTTGGTCACGGGGCGCTGGGCATCAAGGTCACTAACGCACTGCTGCGACTCAAAGTGAATGATCACTCCTTTGAAACTAAGCAGTTCGAGACGTGACTAAAGGCGCGCGTTTTCATATGTCGGTCCCTCATGGGAATAGTGGCCGCCAGCGCAGCGATGTTTCCTCACAGGAGAACCTAAATGAGACAAGGTGGGGTCTCTTACGCTAATACATGCCTTCCACCCATGAAAAATCTTATCCACTGATTCTGGTCATTCTTCCACGTCGTGACTCGGCAACAGCACGGGTCGCCCGAATTACCGACTGATGCCTCCTCGCTGACGGAGCCCGGTACCAGCTTGATAGACTTCGATGGTGGGTTATCGGTGTAAGAAAGATGGTCGCAGGCACTGTAGTATCTCGAAGAAGCGTCGCTAATCCCACATTCGAGATCAGAACGTAATGTGCGCTGCTGGTTTTATTCTTTTTATCGTTTGCGGCTCGTTGACCAATTGCGTTTCCCCAGGAACTTCCTAATTCCTGAATGATGCTGGAACCATCTCATCATTATGTGGTGCAGAGACCCGCGCTGCGACGCGTACTCCTTATCGGATCCGGTTATGGGCGTACGCGTCCCGATTGCGTGCGGTAGGGCTTTTCTCAAAGCGTCTGACATCGGCTGGTGACTGTTTTCGCTCTGTCGCGTCCACTGTTCACTTGGTCTTATGATGTTGGTGGGTCGCCTAATTATGAACGATGGTGCGGCGTCATTTCCAATCCGCCGCATTTCAAGGTCAATTAACTGTTTACCAGATATTCTCAGGGACGATACACGAAAATCATGGTATTGACGATTTCTTAATGGTCGGCTTCTACATGTCGATGCTCTTCTATTCAGGACACGTACCCACGCAGTGAATATTTGTATGGTGAATAGACCTTGGACCTCGATTCAAACGCCGGACGTTCGGAAAGGCGAGGGACCCACTACTCCGCGACACTGGGAAGATATGACACAACATATTGGTCTCCGCCCCTGCGCCACGGCCCACGCGCATCCCATTTGCGGGTATCCGCATATGGTTGTCAAGGAAGAGGAGCATATGGCTGTGTTTGTTGACCAAATCATGCCACGGCGTTCTTATACCCAGTTGGTTGGCAGTTAACATTGCATACAATCATCCCTCCTCGCTTAATCGGCATATGGGCACACCGCAAGCAGGTATAAATTATGAGTTCAGTGAGCGTTGTGGACCTCCAGAGTTCACCTGCTCTCCTCGCCCTTTCTACCCCTCTTCGCGGATTTCAACCAATATGCGGTACTCTGCGTCCTCGGTCTTATTCTCGCCCCTTCTTGCCCTCGTTGACCGCCGCGTCTCCCATCTCCGACGGCGAAGTCAAGGATGTTCCTTGCTCGCGAGGACTCTTCTTTGAAGCTCTCTGCACTTTGCTCGCCGCGATGCCGCAAGGCTACCAGAGCCGTCACCTTCGACCTGAAGAGTTTACATGCCCCCAGTGAAGCGGGATAGCGTCGACGTTGGACAGATGGCGACCTTCACTAGCGGGGTGTCCCACAACCTACGCGAGGCGCTCTTGGCGCTACGTTTCCTCGGCGGCCAGCAACCACGAGCTCGATGAGCAGAACGTTGACAACGTCGCGGCTCCTCTTATGATGCGGGTTGGTGTCTGTCAACCATGCCTCGATGCGTTCCCTATTGAATTATCGTCCCACAGGTACTGTTCCAAACCTGAAATGGAGTATGTGTCCCTGTCACATACCCGTCTTCTCAAGGTTCGCACCAATACATTGCATTTGTATATCTTGTGACTGTAACTGACCGACCTCCATCACAGGGAGGCTGGGTACGCGAGCAAGTCATCACGGATCTCCCACCCTGTAGGTCGTCGCGAGCAGCTCTCCCTGCGTCGTGCTAATCCGTCCATCCAATCAGCCAAGGATATCACGCGCTGGTGCTGAGCTGCGATGGCGCCAAACGCATATCGCGAGCTGTAAGAATCACCCTCCACCTTCTTTTTGACCTACGCTGATGCTTCTTTGCCAGGCACTGGCATCGTGTCGCGGAGTGGGGGGCTACATCCTTCGGTGGTGGTACCGGTCGCATCACCGCCATCGACGAGAACGGAAAGAATTTCATCTCTGATATTAAGGGCCCTCTGAACGGTTCTGACCCTGACATCTACTAGTAAGCGATCGTGGTTGCGGTACGGTGGGACGGACAATGCTGACCACTTCGCGCGCAGCTTCCCACCTGGTGTGCCGCCACAGCATCCAAGCGCTCGATGATGGCCTTGAGATCCTTCTCATCTTCACGGACGGCAACTTCGACGCGACAGGCACCACGTTCATGCTTTCGGATTGGCTCGTGCACACTCCCCTCGAGGTAGTCGCTAAGAACATGGCATGAACGCAAGCGTCTGGTGGCGAAACATGCCCCCGAAGGACCCGTACATTTACGAGAGCACCAAGGCGCCGCCCGCCTCTTGGCCCACGCGCCGCGGAAGAGTTCATCGAGAGCCCCCGCAGGCACCATCCCGGCTAGCCAGTTTGTCTTCGAGCTGTCCAAGCAAGAGAAGACTATGGCTCCTGGCGGCGGAGGATGGGTCAAGATTCAGGACTCAGCCACCAACTTCCCTATCTCGACCTTGCTCGCGAGTGCCTCTCGTGTACGTCGAGCCCAACGGTCTTCGGGAAATGCACTGGCACAACAACGATGGTGCGTCCTCGTTTCTTTCTTCTGATGCCAATTTGTCCTCATTCCTTCTTTCTAGAATGGGATGTACATCATCAGCGGTACCGGCCGTGCAACCGCGTTCGCTGGCTCCAGCACGGCGCGGACCTTCGACTTCCAGGTACGTCTTTTTCTCCATGCCCGTATGCTCCAACTTCTGACAACGTTGTCCAGAACCGGCGATACTGGCGTGTTCCCGACCTCGTACGGCCACTACATCCAGAACACACCTCCCCCACCGAGCCTCTCATCTTCCTCGAGCTGTTCAAGGCGCCGAAATTCATCGACTTCAGTGCTTCGCAGTGGATGGCTCTCACACCTCCTCAAATTGTCGCTGATCTCCTTAACGTCCCCACCGAGGCTGTCTCGGCTATGACCAAGCAGAAACAAGTACTTATTGCTTAATGATTTGTAGATGTACGAGCTGTATAGTGACTGTCTCGTTATTGCTTGTCTCCCTGCGTTTAGACTCACTTATTCATATTCTTCGGTATACGCGCAGCGGAAGGGGTTGTTGTTGTACTGCTATTCTCTAGTTTCATGTCGTGTTGTACCCGCTCATAATCTATCTCTATCATCTCAACTTCTTATCTACTGGCTGCGCGGCAAGAACGACACAAGGGCATATCTGCAACAAAGTCCGTTAAGTAAGGTATCCGGCAAAGTGACAAAGTGTGCAATCCGCGTACTTTCCGTTCACGCGCCATTTCTCGCCAGAACGCGTCGAGCCTGTCCGCGACCTCTTTAGCCACGCCGACGACAACGTCGGCCTTGTTTGTCCGAAGACTGAGGATTGGAAATCCCCAGCCAAGGGTCCTGACAATTCATGAGTTAGCGAACAGTAGGGTTGCGCCACATAAGCGCACGCACCGACTGCCGTATCGAACGGCGTCGACACGGGCCACCGAATATCGCCTGTACAACTTCCGGTAACTGGTGGAGGTTGTGTCACTTCAGCTCGGTAACAAGCGAACGCGAGCATGCTGCCTTACTTCAAGTCACCCTGCATTGATAGACAATTCGGAATTTCAGCAAAACGATGACGGGCCGCCTGTGATGGATCTCAGCACCTTTAATATGACGAGTGAACTCGCTTTGAGATCGGACCAAAGCTCAGGCGCCTTATCCTTGAGATCCCAGTACGGCCAGGGTCCGGTCCAGAAGTTTGCCTTTGCCAAGTACGTCAGCCCCACGGCTCTAGCGAAAGCATATGGCACACATGCACCTTGTCGTTGGCATATCCCAGCGGCGTGTCCGTAGGCACACTGACAGCGCGAAACACACCAGAATCAAGGTACGATTGCCAACGGGCGACCATCGTCACTTGAGGTGCTCGTGTCCCTCCCGTGGACGGAGGCGTGGCGTCTCCGGCGGCCTCTGTGGACTTCGTAAAGAACGTCTCGGATTGAAGCGATGGAATGGTGGACTTGAAGTCCGGCGGTGTCACGTCTGAGACGAACCATGGGATGAGTTTGGGACTGCACCATGCGGACTCAGCGTAAGCGGTGGAGGATAAACGGGCTAGGGGCGCACTGAAACACAACACGGGACACATAGGGCGTGTACGTTACTAGAAAGTCGGCAAACACGAAATCCGTGAAGAGCTATTGGCCTGGTCAGCGTACCTCGCGAGCTGCTTTAGATATCAATACCTCAAAACCGGCTAGCGTAGATCTAAGTGAGCGCGAGATGGGCGTGGTTGGATGTAACGCGCACCGTTATCAAGGACAAAGTCGACCCGGGTGTCTTTGCCCGAAAGACTCTCAAGATATTCGATGACGTTCTGCTGATCATCCTTCAGGATGAACTCCTTGCGAGCGGCCTGCGCGTCTCTCCCGACTGTTTGCAGGGTGGCAATGTCATCGTGCGAGAGGTGGGTCAGTAGCGAGAGGTCCTAAGAGTGTCATGGAGTGAGCCGCGGTTGCGGTGCGGGCTTGTGGCGAACATACGGTGGCATTACCCCTACAAGTACGCATGGTCGGTCTTGATAGTGGAAAAAATATATCTGGCAAGAACATACCAAAGACACATCTGTATCATCTCCTTGAACAAAACGGCAAGTTTAGCGGGGTCGCTCTGCAGTGCATCTTTCTCCGCTTCAAGTTCATGGCATCGTACCCGCCAGTTCTGTCCAAAACAAAAACGGCGTCATTACATCGGTCTGGCGAATCATATCCGTCCACTTACGATATATTTGCCTTAGCGCTCCCGCGGAATGTTTCTTGTTTCTGGGTGTAGAACGGGTCAAACTCGCGCCAATGAAGGGTCTGGGCAAAGAACGAGCGAATAAGACGGTATCTGCACAATTTCAGCCCATAAACCATCCGCCGCGAGACGTGAGACGACTACAAGTAACACCTGTTACACGTCTATTCATTCCATATAGTGAATAAAGTCGATATGATTGGCTTACTCTGCGAACAACCATGGAGCAGTAAACCACGGTGTGTTCTTTCCGTCGCCAGCGAGTTTGTCGAGATCCTGGTTGTACTCTTGAGCATACGATTCGCCATCTGAAGGTATGGATCTGGATGCACGATGAGGGAAGCACGTCAAGCCAGGAGATGAAAAGCACGCACTCGAGAGCCCGGTCCCTGGCCATGTCATACTTCAATTTGCTGATCTTCTCAATGATTGCCTTGCCCTCAGTAATCCTCGCTTCAGCACAGGTTGCTTCCCTCGCCGCCGGCTGGAAGAGTGTGCAGCGACACGCCGATCTCGTGTGGTCAATCTTGTAGATCGTGTCGATGATTCCCGTGAGGATGACAGGCCATCGCTTCACAACTGTCTCGTAGCTATAAAGCAGCGAGCCTCATCTCAGCATCTATGCCTTCAGAAGTTGGGAAATGTTCCAGTTACCCGAATCTGTAGGCCTGTATTGAGAAGAAAGTAGTCAACTACTATGGGCAAGGACAAGACAAACCCAGATTTGTCCGTGGGATCGTACGGAGGGAAGGGCGGTTCGAACATGGTTTAGAGTAGTATAATATTCTGAATTCAAGAGCTTGAGGAGTTGGGTCTCAAAAGGAGAGTCTCCCACTCGAGGTCGAGGAGAAGAACGAGAAGGTTAGACGCGCATTGCATCATCCACGCGGATTGATCATTTTGGGTTTGATGCGCCTGTTTGATGCGCCCTCATCTCCGGATAACGGCTAGATGCACCCGCATGGTCAGTTGTTATCGGCAAGCCGTCTCGAGCCGCGTCGTCTCACACCCGTACACCCTACCCCATCACACACGAGCACGACCCGCTACGTCGCGAGCAGACATGCTCGCCAACACTCTCGCGCCGTTCATTCTTCTAGTTTCGAAGCAGCTGCCAGCGAGCACACAGCCGCATTCTTGTCTCGAATATCACGGCACCTCCACAACGGGCAAGTACAACATTCTTCGGGACGGTCGATGAAACCTGCATAACAGATGCCGTGCCGCTCATGGAGTCTGGCAGCTTCGTTGCCGTGGACTACAATGCTCGGGTCTGAGCTCGTCTGGCTCGAGAGCGAGTCCGAAGCGATAGATGAGTCGTTTGCGAGCCAAGTCTCTCGACCTCCTACGACGCGGTAACGCTGTTCCTCCAAAGTCCAAATTCTGAAGAGCTCTGCCGTCGTCAGCTACGCTGAACAAGGCCAGCAAATCATGTACGAAGATCCGTGTGCCGACGTACTTCAAGTGCTTCACCAAGACCCTCACTCTGTGCTGCTCCCGCGTCGACCGTACTCTCGCTGCGTCCATCGATACCCACCTTCCACCACACTGGAGGTCCATGACGATATCTCGCGAACCTCAACAACTGGTACCTGTACCTACTTCCGCCGTAGAACGCGTCCGGAAGATCCTCAAGCAAACGAAGTTTGACCCAGTGGTCGCATCCCTTGTAAACAAGATCTCTACTACAGACCTGAAGAACGATATTCGCTATCTGACTGGCGAAGATCCTAAGTCAAACATTCTGTCTCGCCACTCGTTCTCGGACGGCGTGCATGTTGCGGCTCATTGGATCAAGGGACTCTTCGAGCACACTGGTGCTACCTGCGAGCTCCGTCCTTTCCTCTCTGGTTTTTTGGACCTAACGTCATCTGGTGAGCATTGGCGTCATTTGGCGCGATATGGGCGACTAATTCATGTTACAGCTCGTTCCCCTCGACGGTGAACACCACGGAGACGATCCTCATCAGCGCCCACTACGACAGCCGCGGCTCCTTCGGCAGCCACAACGCGTGCTCCTGGTGGAGACGACGACGGTAGCGGGACCGTCGCGCTTCTTTCGATCGCCCGTACCATCGCCAAGACCGGCGTCACCTTCAAGAAGAACGTACAGCTTTGTGCCTTTGCGGGAGAAGAGCAGGGACTCCTCGGCTCGCGTGCCTACGCTCGTGCGTTTTCTCCCGCTTTCCGATGCAGCTGTATGATCTGAGATACGTGCAGGCGAGATTGCGTGCAAAGGGAGCAGACCTCACGTTGATGGTCCAGGCGGACATGCTCGCGTACCACAAGGCTGGCGAGCCCCCACAGCTTGGCCTCCCCGATGTGTACGTCGTCCCGCGCTTTGCTCGAGGTTTTTGCGGACGCTGGAGGCTTATGTATTCAATCAGCATCGGTACACCGGAAGTGACACAGCTAGTCGCCAACCTCTCGGCGATATATAGCCCTGAGTTGACCGTCGGCTATACTCCTGCGTGCTGCAGTGATCACCAGGCGAGTGACATCACTAGTGCTTGATTGCTCAATTCTCATGGTTCTGCCCGTCGGCGGCTTGTAGAGCTTCCACGAGCAAGGCTTCCCCGCGACCCAAGTCTTCGAGCGCGCGGAACCAATCGTAGATCCTATGTATCACAATAGCGGTATGTCCGTTGATCTGCTCGAGGCTCCACAACTCAACCTCTTGCATCAGGTGATCTGAGCGACCGTGAGGGCTATGATTTCGAGCAGCTGAGGTCCATTGCCAAAGTGCAGGTATGACTTCCTCTCAATATGCACGCAGAGCTTTCACTCACCGTACTCTAGTTCGCCACCCTACTGCCGCTGCTGGCTATGAAGTTCCAGAAAACGCACAATGATCGTACATTGTATATAGGGGTACTCGTATAGAGGTGCCAAGGTGTATAAACCACTTTTGTTATCGACAGACCTGCAGAGTCTTGCGGAACTGCTTCAAGCCACCACTTTTGTCGCCCATGAGGACTCAGGATGTAGCCCCCAGTTCTTCAGCCACGTCTCGAAACAGACCCGCAATCTTAGCATGGCCGGCCTCCGTGGGGTGGGTGTTGCTGCAGTCCGAGGTTCAGCTCTTTCTATGCAGGGCATCTGTGGGAAGCACACTCACTCGGGAAACACGTCCTCCCAGCTGACCCATCCAGTTGTATTGACGAGAAAGACATTCTTGTCACCAAGTGTATGTCTAGATGCTGATTAGAATTTCTATGCGCGGGCATGACGGTGTTCGCACCTCTCTTCTACGATCTTTCTCATAGCTCCCGGGGTAGTAGTAGCTGATGCTGCCGTCTGCCGAAGGCCAGCCCCACTGACAAACCCGTATCATTCCCCGGGCTTCAAATGTTCGCAATGTGCTACTCACCGGCGTGAACACCAGAATTGGCTGAATAGGATAAAGTGTGCGCAACCGTGTGATGAAACTTAAATACGTCTGGACCGCATCTGGTGAGGAAGCCTCCAGTGGATGATCATGAACCTTACCTGCTCAAAGTCTGCCGCCGTGACGTTCTGTGAGGCGTCATTGGCACTGGTTCTCACGTTAAGCTCTCTAGGTATTTCAGCATGACACTCATCTCACCCGATGTGTATTACGACGTGAGTCGGGGGAGGCTGGTCCCGAATAAAGTTCCAGGGGGTGTGTATAAAGTTGTGATCCGTCGTGTAGTAATACCCAGTGTCTTCGGTCTGACAGGATATCGATCTTTGTTTTGGTGGATAGGGACGAGATGGAGTAACGTACCTGGAAGTATTGGTAACTAACACCGTGGACGTTTCCCCACGCCGGAATGTCCTTGGAACTGTGAGTAAACTCGATGGGCGGATGCAGAGCAGTAGAGCAAGTGTACCTTGAGAGCAGCTCCAGGTTGCGCATTTACTCTGAGCTCAGCTTTAAAGTTCTCGGAGGTGAGAACTGGCCATGCTTGGAGGACCCCTTGTTCGAGATATTGGCCCTGCAGTGACGTGTTCAGCCGACAGTAAAGATGATCAGCACAAGAGTACGCACAGCTGATAGAGAGTCCCCAATGACTTGAAAAACGCAGCCTCGAAGGGGTATAGGGCTTTACTTGTGCCTCCTGTGATTTCTATGAGTGTCGCTTCTCTTGGGGGCAGAGGTAGAGAGCAAACCTCATTGAGCACAATTGACTCAAGCTGCATGCGATTGTTTTGCCATCCCTCAGTCGTGATTCTGACTACGGAGTTTCACACGGCCGGTGCTGCCATTGAGTGGAATAACATTGGATCCTTCTGATACATTGACTGTCGTGTACGGCCCGTAGTCGACGGACACTCCGACCGAAGTCAGAGGCGAGGTAGTGTGGGATCCCAGAGTGAGCCTCAACGACTTCAGACTCTCAATGTTCAGTTGGAATCCAGACCCAGCCCTGATTATCTTAGTCAACGAACCTGACCTGGGGGAAGGAAACATACCACCAGGTCCCACGGGATGCATCCCATCGACCGTGGTAAGCAATCAGAGGATCAGAGTTGTGTAAGGTCGTGGATAGAGAGGCCGGCATGCCTCCCAGGGCAAGGGTAAGCGAGCCAAATGTTGTACAATGCATGCCGCCGGATTGATTCGCATAACAGCGGGGTTGAGAGCGAGGCTGGGGGGTCCAAATCGTGCGTCTACATGACGGTGGGTATTTCAATACTCGACCCAGCACCTCTGCGATTTTTGCCGTCCACATATTCTCCGGGGGTAAACACGTATTTGTGTGAGGTCACGTCACGATGTAAGGGTTCTGCTTATGTGCGCATGCCCCTGAGTACGCATCGTGACCTCCGACGAAGGACCGGCCGCGCACCGTCAAGTGCAGAGTGGGCTAAGGCCCAAGCTTCCCCTAAAACATTTGAGTAGACACGGGGAGTACCAGGGAACGAACGATGTCGCGCTCATGTAGGCGTTTAGAATATTGTTTGAAAGCGAAAAGTTTGCATACTCTAGTGTGTGGGTGGAAGTTTCGGAAATGGGCTCTTGAACCTTTTTTTCCCCGGCGAATTTCCCCAAAATAGGTATCGCCGCGCCACGAAGCGTGAGCGCACGTGAGCTCCCGCGCGCGCTTTCCATTTGTTTTCAACCACTTCATGTGCCCTCACGTTTGGGAGGCTTGCTCGAAGACGATGTGGTCCCGTTCAGACGACCGTTGAGTCTGTTTGTGCCAAATGACTCAATATGAACGATAAAGCCACGACACTGTTTGTAAGTACTTACCTTAGTATCTGAATGTTCATTTTGCCAACTTCGATTCACAGAAAAGCTCTTGCACGCAATATCACTGGATCTGTCACCATTACGGTTCATCCGTGCGATGGGAGGACTGTTGAACATACGACCATATGGTTAATGCCAGTCTTTTCTCTGGGATACTGTGAACGTATTAAAGGTCACGCAAAGCATGCCTTCGGAGAGAGCGCTCACCGACAAGACCGGGACGCCAACTGCCCGTGTGACGATTATCACCAGATACCTGCCAAAAGGAATCGGAAATCTCCACCGGATTCTTGTGGATGCACTTTACTCGCTGCTTTTGTGGTATGAACGTCCGTTTGGCTTCTCCGATTTCTGATATATAGAGCGACATAAGCCAAGGAGAGCCTTCCAGTGCCTGTGGAACCCTCCGATATCAATGGAGGGACGGCAGTACAAATCTCTCCGGTCACGAATTCCTCGACTCTGGCGGCATGCTCGACCCTCTTCATGCGACACCACTAGGGCTGATACAAAACCCATCCCCCATGTCCACCCGAGTATTTACTTGCTGCTGTGCCCTCCGCTCGATGTTTTGAACATGAAACGCGAGCAGTGAGCTATAGCGAAGGTACGCCGCAGTTTTCATATTGTGACAATTCAAATTTACGTATTTTTAGTCGCCGCGGTAACGCTTCTCACATGGGACATCATCGTTACTATGTCCGAAGAGAGGTGCGAAAGGCTCTATGCCCTCCCCGTAACATATTCAATACCTAACAAGATATGTCGTAGGTGGAGTTGATCTGGCAGTAAGGGAAAATTTGCGAGTCTGGTTCCTTGCATGGCTCAATGTGCGCAACAGGAACGATGGACGGCCGCTAATGTGATGTACGTCATTGCCAGATATCTGTCCATGGGCATTTCAACTGTAAGGCAATCTACATGTTTTGGAAGTAACAAGTATTCATCTGTTGTCAGGTCACTATTGGCCATCAACGTGAAACGGTTCCACTGGCTTACATTTCGATGTGTCGCAATGCAGGAAGTGGAGATGGCTGTCCAGGCCGTTATTCTTCAACTCATAGTCACTAGCGTGGATGTTATACTCATGATGCGTGGTGCGTCACCATACGTGCGCTTTGATATTTTTAACTTACATCGTGTACAAAAAACGCAGTATACGCGTTGTATAACAGGAATAGAACCCTCCTCGGCGTGCTGTCTTCCATGTTTGTCGCAGAACTCACGCTCCTTGCGTATATATTGGCCGTCGTGACACCCAAACTGGGGTTCAATGACAACTGTTTTGTGGTCTCAATGCCCCTCTTTATTCGTCGGATATTGGGTGTGTTGTGTCAATGCTTTGGAGAGTACCACATTCTTACGCGAGGTTAAGGATCGTGTCTCTTGTTTTTGAAACTGTACTCTTTGCTTTGACATTGTACAAGTTCGGTCTGGCCGTGCAGCAGGGGTGGGGCAGGCGTCCCGTCATGAGAGAGTTCGTGACGGATGGGACTTGGGCTTACATGCTCATCTTCGGTGAGCTAAACTTTCGCACAGCACAGATACAATTCCGCTCACAAGCAAGTCTAGTCACTATGTTTTATTAACTCTATGCTAATAATATAAAGTTAGGGGCATGCACTCCCCACTTGCAGGGAATATGTTTCACGTACGTCATTTTTTGTTTTTTTTTTTTTGCTGTCACAATGAACTTTATTTTTTTTAACTCGTCTGTCGCTAGATGGCTGCTCTCTGTGGCTCTACAGTTTGCTGTACGTGCCTCGTGGCGATTCATCCCCTACACGGTACTAAATCATTATTGATAGAGGCTGGCCGCGAATCGGATCCTTAACCCTCGCGTCGCGCGGCGGACGAACGATTAGCAGTTGATTCCCGTTCAGCATCAGCAGTATCCAATTCGTCAGCATACCGCTCTCTCCCTTTGAGCCGCCTGTGTCACCCAACATCGCTCATAACTCCACATGATGTCTGCAAGTCGTTTTTCTCTTGGCAATGGCCATCCCCCAGTAAGATCTCACTGGGAAGCTCAAAGAAATCACAATTTCACCGTGTGGTAACATCATTCCACAAACTGTCCAAATGATCCGCTAAGGAACTCGCCACAGAAGTTTTCCATCCCAAGTCAATCCACTCATTCTGAACCATGGGGTCGCGCTGTAGTTCATACATACGATAATAGAAGTACACTAGAACTAATGAAAGAGCAAATGTAACAGAGTTTCTCTTACATCCAGGCTATTTGATATAGACAAGTTTCCGACCACCTTACGGGGGCTTTCTCTGGTATGAATCCACGTCGCTACTGAGGATGACCCATAGTGAACGTTTTTGCCGCCGTGGTGACCAGTACAAGAACTGGAATCTCAGCCAATAGAGGATATCGACAATATGCGTGTGTCACGATCAAACGAAAGGGATTCACCGTACTTTTCAATGTACACACCTTGGCATGCATACTTACTTGCACAATCATAGAGTAGACACGATCGAAATCTGAATTATCCGTTTCGCAGGGTGGAAATAATACATGTTTGGTCACAGCTACCATTCTATTGACGTCGTCCTCGTGTCGGGGATAGGGCGAACGACATGTCCTTTCACACCAGTACCCTACGGACGACCAGCTTTACACAAAACGAACAATGTGAAACATTGCAACGGTAAATCTGATCGGTGGCGCCGGAAAGATAGTCGGTTGTGACTGTGATAGTCGTGTATCGAATGGCTGCGAGTTCTTGTAGGTACCTCTATGGTGAAGCCAAGGCACTGTCGCGTTTGTAGACAAATTCTCGAGTGTTGCGTCAACGTTCGTCTGAATGCCGAATTGGTTGTCGGAGAAACGCCAAAGGCCATACTTTATCATGAACCCTGCGCATAGTGAGGAGTGTTTATTCAACGACCAAAATGAGGCACTAAAAACAACGCACCTTTGCTCGGGTCATCATGCCTTAATGACCTTCATGGCAATGCTAGCCCTTCGAGAGCAGTATTCACTGAAAAGGAGTGTTAGTAAAAGTAGCAATGAATTCTGCAACATCAAGAAATAGAAAAGCACCGTTTTCATAAACGTATCTATCGTATCGTGAGATCGAGTCCTTCGAGGGCACTGTAGTGCCATCAGGCAATCTTGACAGTGTCTAGAACCTGATAAGTGAGACCGGTGACAACGACGATAGAAAAGCACGTAGTCATACCACTAAGACCGGGAAGTTTCTTTGCTTCCCATTGCTTCCCCTCTCCTACAGCTGCGTTGATCGCTGTACCAGTCTACTATGAGGTAATCGTCCGTGACCCAGCTGTGTATGTCGACCTGGAGGGTGTATTCCTTCCAGATGATGACGTGGATCAAGATGTACACAAGTACCGTCAGGATCGCGCCAACAATGATGGCCACCCGACGACAGTGCTGAAGACCGCCGCAAACGCCTCTGTAGCGATCCCTTCCGCCAAAATCTCCGCACACAGCAGCCGACGCCGCCTCATCAAATGTCATTCCTGCGAAGACGGCTTGCGATGAACGTGACGAGGGATCCGGAGATCTGCTAGGCCGGGCGCGTAAGGAAACAAAACAAGAGGGGGAATGAACGGTAGCTGATGCAGAGGCGGTCAGATTACCCCATTTTCAGGGGGGTCGCCCGTGCCACTTGTATGTTTCGAGAGGCCGACTAATGCTGCCGTTGAGAGGAATACGTGCCGCCCTGTGGCCCAGGAGTTTCTCGACAGTCCCTGCCGTCTATGGTTTTTGCGTTTCTTTGATAAACGAATACAGAGGCCAAATCCACCACGTGCTCCGCTTGCCAGATATGGTACGTCGGCCCCCTAGCGCCGTCGCTCGGATTCGTTACGGTGACGAAGGCATCCTTCTTGTTGTCCTTTATCGAGTTAAAGTTCGGGGTCAAGTCATCCGCCACCTTTTTCTCTGCAGCTTTTGATGGTAGCGTAGTCGCCGTTTTCGCAAAGGCGGTGCGGAGTTCTGGTGTATAGAAACATCGAATGGGGTTGATTTTCGGTGCTGGTCGAGTCCCATTTTTCCTGTGTGCCAAACTTTTTAGTTATCTGAAACCCTGTTGTGTTAGTCACTTACCGACGAAACTGGGTAACAACTTCACACGAAACTGTCCGGAATTCGTACGTTTATCTGTGGACGACATGACAGTGTTGTAAGACGAAGAGATGATGAGTGGTGCTGGAGTTGAGGGTTTACCTATCGTTTTGAGGGCATTGTCGAGTATTTATATCGATTCTAGTCCTTGCTAAAGCGCACATTGATGCATGGAATCGTACATCACAGCGCCTCTACCGTGGGAGTAGAACTAGCTTGTAAGTCAATGAAGCTGTGTCTCAGTGGCCTTGGGCTCCTTCACTTACTTGTGGTAGTCAAAACGCCAGTATACCCCACGCCGTTGCCTGCCGTGGATCGGCCTCTCGTCCCGCGCTCATGTACTCAATTCAGAAGACCTTCCTTCTCACTTGCAGACCCTTTCCTATACCCACTGAGCTTTCTTGCCGTGCATGGACCCTTTCCTATCACACATAGCCGAGATCATACTCATGCTGGGCATTGAATCATAGTATGTTGTTAACAAATGGCGGTGGGGTGGCGATTATGTTCGAGCCAGACGGAGATGATAACGGCCGTGTGGTGAAACATACGCGATAGCTTGCATACCGGTAACATCGTCACTTTCCAGAAGGGCCGCTCGGAAAGGGTCTATCACTCTGTGTCTAAAAAATGATGTCGTACTGGAGCTGACGCTAGCTATGGATCAGAACACAAGTCTGTAACGCACGACTCCTGTGGATTGTGGACAGTGGACTCACCAACGTAGGTCGCCTCTTCTGTTCCACACGAGCTCTCAAGCTCCGTTTTGCGCGCTGTTTTCGTGCGAGATTCGTTTGTCTAGCTTCACATTGCGCACTTCACGGAGAATGAGCAGCCGTGACAGCACATCGCAACGCGCTTCGCTCCAGGTATGAGGCGAGTCCGGCCCGTTTCAACAAGCCGTACGAAGCCAACATCGGAAAGCATTTGGTTTTTTGAGCGATAAGACATCAAACTCGTTGGCTTCAGTTGTCCGCAGCTGGAGAGGGTCCCCACCAAGCAATTGTCAAGTCCCGCCACTCGAAGCGCGGGCTGTCCGGAGAAGGTATGTCGTTCCCACGCAATGTTCTCATCCTTCCACAACGTCTGAAAACACGGTGTACACAGACATTAATATCCAGCAGTATGTGGGCGCACAAGATAAAGCGGAGGCGCTTTTGCGTCGTCACCGCCCGGTGTGGTGTTGCATCATACCGCCGCTGCAGGGAGCGCCTCTTCTGCGTCCCACGACGATGTTGTGACATTTTACCGACCAGAACCACGCTCGCCGTCTGTGTTGAGGAAAGCGATCCCAACACCCCTAAGCATGCCTCTGAAATCGTAACTTCAGAGGGATTCAAGGGGTCCGTTCCGAGTGGCTCTTTGGCGAACACCCAACTTGGTCCTGCATGACCCAAATGACCCCTCAATCCGCAGTCTTTTTGCCAGTGCCGGAGATGGTGCGTTCTTCGTATTCTTCACGCCTCTCGTGAGCGGAGTGTGTGTATGGCGAGCTGTCAAACTCGGGGCTGGGAGGGTCCTCGTCGAAATGGACGCGACCCTGACTCCATCGATAGGGCGTCTGTGTGTGCGCACTGCCCGATCTTTATATCGGGCAGGTGGCGGGGCGCCGGCGGGATGGCGGCGGGGTCGAGTCGGGCGCTGGTGAGCTTTTCCCCTGCCGCGATGAGCCTCCAAAAAGAGCGCAGAAATACTTACATATTCTTTAGCGTTTGGGCCGGCCCTTTACTCAGGGCAGTGTCAGGTATCGAGGAACGGTCGGGAGTGGATCGCACTTCTCGGATGGCGCCCCATCAAACGTCGGCTGCCTGCAGGTGAAGTGGGATTGCAGCAGTGCGCCGCGCGTCTGTTTGGCCTCTCTGAGCCAATGGGAGGCCTCCGCTCGAGCGGGCCCGGCGCGCAACTTGCCTTTTGGGGACGAGCGGGACGTGGCATCGTGGGTCCTCAGTCCGCGACAGCCATTGGGCTCTTTCACAGCGCACAGAGTGTGACGACACATTGGGGCTCGGACAATGGGTGCTGGAGGTATAAAGCGTTCTCCGAAGTATGGGGGGATGGGCACCCAAGCACCCAGCAGCTGTCGCCATCCCCATCCCCGCCACCGCACCTCCTCCCCCGCCTGCACCCGTTCGCACACTTACCTACCCACTCACTGGGACTCACGTGCTTTGCACCATGTACGCAACTACCTCTCCTCGCAGTCTAGATATGCCTCGCCCATCGCTGCCGAGGCAGACGCGTTTGCTTCCGTCACTACTACCGGTACCGCGTTTGGCGACGCGTTCGAGGCGTCGCGTCGCACTCAGGCGCCGCTCAGAAGATACGGGAGGGCTGCTACCATGGCATCTGATGACGCAGCAGTACTCGGATGGGTTACCCGGGAGTGTTGACACCAACTCGCCGTTATTGTCTGGACTCTCAATCTCTGCCCCCTACCTGGGACGGGCTCGACATTGGGCTCACCTGCTCCTGACCGTGGATACACCTCAAGTGTAAGTGCACCTACTTCCTACCATACTGAGTATGAAACTCACACTCACCATTCAGTGGCTACCGCTGACGTTGCCCCGTATAGGGGTCCATACGTCTCCGTAACCCCACGAACTACCTCCAGGAGTACACTACGAACTATGGCATCTCGCCGGCCCTCATTTCGCTCAACCACACTAGCAGCTTCTCGGACTTCCCTCACCTTGATCCACTGTATCCAACGTGCAGTGAACCTCACGTCAGCCCCGCTACTTACGAGAGGCCTATGCCATCCGCTATGGACACCTTGTACATGACTCGCAGCCTCCTCTGTCCCACCAGCTCTCCCGCATACCTTCCCACACCCGCCTCCTCGCCCTCCAGTGTTATTGATACACCTTTCCCCATGACGCCTTCCGGCTCTTTACGACTCTGACATGGACGCCGAGGGCGAGACCGACGACGAGTACACTCCTGGCGCCGCTCCCAAAATACCGCGTCCCGACGGTCGAAGAAGACTATGTGCCGAAGCCTAAGACACGCGGCACACGACGCAAGGCTGCCACCCGCCGCCCTCGCTCCTCCCTCTCGCCACGCGCACGCACAACATACCTCGGGAGCCCACGCGTCCCCGCCGTGACCGCGCGCCGCGCGTTCGTTCAGAAGCGGGGCACCGTACACTGTGGGAGCTGACGGCGGAGCAGGTCGCGTCTCGCGTATGCCCTGTGTTGCGGCGGGACCTTCCTCGAGAGCACGGTGCGAGCGATCTCACGAACGGGCACCATGCGTGTCATTTCCCTGACGCGGGCAAGTGGATGTGCCGTGGTGTCGCGGCGCGTTGTGCGCGCGACTACGGGGCTCGACCCGCGGGATGCGGTGGTGTTCCAGGGCGAGCTGCGCTGCGGGCGTTCTGTGGGGAAGCGCTTTTTCGCGTAAAGATGGCGGCTGTTGAGGCATCTGAGAGCGGAACTCTGAGCGAGGGTGTGTGTAAGCGATGTGTGACTGGTCTCTGCCTGTTTCCCGTTCTGTTTTGTATATAGTCCGCTTGCATTTCCGATGATGCCACCATTCCGACGCAATATCGCCCGTTTTCACTCAACTCATTTCCTAACCCTTCGCTAGGCTATTCTTTCACCTTCATCTCGCACACAGATACACCGCCGTCCTTGCCGCATCCCAATCGTCTCCTCGTTTCTCGTTCATCTGTGTACTTACTTCATCGAAGTTCTCTAGCGCCCCAATATCTGTATGGAATAATTACCATTTTTGATCCATTATCCTGTACCTGTCTACCAACACAAGAACAACGCGCGGGCCTTAAACTCACCTCGGGCCTTTGTGTGTTCTCGGCGCGTGGCGCGTAACAATATCGCTTATGTAAGCTGACAAGCCGCCCTGTGGCGTTCTCGAGAGTCGCCGCTGCGGCCCGACATGAGACGGTCCACAACATCCTGAGCCTGCACACTCTGCGACTTTGTTGATCAAGAGGGCCTCAGCATCTGCGCGTTTTTCACCAGGTATGTCTCAACTGTTCTTTCTGCCTTCGTCGATTCCAACCATCTCGTGCTTAGCAGACGCGGCGCCGGACTTTCTCCTCGGCAATATTGAACGTAGATGAAGGCACTAAAGCTTCTCCGAATAGATTCGTAAAGGTTTGAAGCTCTGTTTTCCATCCATCTCATGTGCATCCGACGGTCGGCGGTGGTGTTTGCCGCGACCGCTAAGCTCGCTCCCTGGAAGGGCGACTGTGGCTGAGTCTTCGATGAGCCCAAGGGACCTTGTTCAAGCCGCTACCATTTTTCTTGCTGTGTCGGCCTCACGCTCCGTAAATTGTCTGTCAATAGGCGTGTATGTAGCTTTACACAGTGCTAGCTGGGCCCTCGATCGAGGGCGAACCTTCTCGGCATTTATCAAGCCGACGTTCGCCTTGATGACATCGTGTGCTCTCCCATGGGTCAGCCACGCCACGGTCTGAGGGCGCATATAGGCCCGGATCGATACATATTGGGTCGTTGGATCTACGAAAGGCTTGCTCAGGTACGTAATGCTCTGCCCCACAATATCTTTAGGGGAGCTCCTGATCCTTGCTTCTATAGCAAGCTGCGACAGGACGTGTAATCCGTTGGAACTTGACAGATTTGCTGCCAAGGGTCTACGAAGCTTGTGGAGTTTCTGCCTTCAACGTGAGTTCTATAAAAGGGACCAACTCATGATTGATTTCAGTAGACCTCGCTCTACAGTCTACCAATCGTACCCAGCAGAACTCACCAAAGCATACAATGCTCAGCTCCATATTCTTCGCCCACGAAGTAATTTCTCTCGCCACTGCTTTCGTCAAGGCGGCGCCCGGATCGTTCCCGTCTGACGGTCATACGCCAGCCATGGCTATATTGAACATTCCATCTTATGCCCCCCTCGCGAGTCCGAGTGTGTTCAATGCTCCCCCTCACAAGGCCGACGAGGTTTAGGTGGTGTTGCTCTCACCTCTGGCAATGTGGGTTCATTCCGGACCCGAATTTCTCGACATCAACTCATAGTCACGGTATAGGGTACACTACAACAGTATTACTACCACTTTGAAGGCTCCTCACATCAACCCCCCGCTATCTACTTTTCCGCCGCCTACACATGGATCGGAATCGATGGTATCGGATGCGGTTACGTCGCACTTCAGACAGGATACAGAATTGTGGCTAGTGGCGACGAGGCACTCTACGCTGGTAAGTGAGCTACACAGCGTGGATACGCCACCGTACTCATGACTGTTGCTACGCAGCTTGGTACAGATGGTACCCTCAACCGGCGGAAATACCTCGATGAGTCAGAGTTTTTGGTTAAGGAAGGCGACGACGTCCAGTTTACTATATCCCTCACCAATACCACCGCCAGCACTGTCACCATCTTGAACCTCTCCCGAGGAGACTCTTTCTCCATCAATCTCACCGGAAAAGAGCTATGCGGTCAAGGCGCAGAGTGGATGGTTGAGCTAGCGCCGACCTCCAACGGCTCGTACATCCCGCTCGCCGATTTTGGTATTCTAAACTTTAAGGGGCGCAGCCGCTGGCTTAAAGCTGGAGGTGTAGCGGACCCCAACTTCTACCAGAGCTCTGATTTATGATGTTGTTCGCGACGGAGAGCAGCTCACGGAGACCGCTGTTGGACACCTGAATGCTAGAATTCGCTACAGCGGAGGGTTGAACGAGTAGACAAGGGAATTGGTGTGAGGGAATTACACAAAGCTGTAAATTTACCACACGCAAAGGACTTGTATTGGAGTTTTCACCTGGCCGAAATAAACCACCACGTTCGATCTCAAATTCGCTAGGCTTGAAGGCATTTAGCTATGAGCAAGATTACTGACCGTGGGAATTCGTTCACAATGCCAAAATCACTGACGTATTTGGACATATCACCCCTTTCGTAGACTTATCATTCCGCTCAATGTTCCACTTGAAGTTTGAACTTTGTACCATGTACCGCGAACCATGACGGCAGTCAAGGATCCGCGGGACGCCGTCGATCTTCGAACGAGCTGCATCGGGAACTCGACAACTCACTATCACTCGGATTGCATGGCTCGCCTGCCAGGAATTGCATCCCTGATCCATCACGAGGCGAGTCCCCTTCTGCTCGTGATGACGGAGCGCTGCCGCACCAGCTTCTGCGGAGTCCTATCATACATTCACCACATGGGCTCTGCGGCATCCCAGTTGCAAATACACACGAATGGAGGCGTGCGGCAAGGATATATATATTCAGGGTAACATGAGCTACGTGTGTCGCGACAGCCTCGAGCTCCACCCGTAAGCTTACTCGCCATGGCGCGTGTAGCCTCCACAATAGCCATCGTCGCTGCTTGCGTAGTGCAGGTTGCTGGCCAAACATGGTGAGCTCAATAGCGCGTGTGTGATTTTCTGGCTGAATGAAAGGAATAGGTGCGGAAAGAACTATATGTCGACTTCGCCCATAGTGCCGCCTGGGGGTCAGTTCCCGCTATCCGCGACGTCCTCCTCTCCTCTATTGGCGTTTCGTTGTGCGCCAGCAATAAAACCCTATCTCCCGGAGGACATCTCGACACCTTCCACGTTTGTCGTTGACACGCCCATCACTCACTCTAGCATCGCGGGGGCAGAGCCCATAACCCTCCCGACTCATGGCTCGCTGGGATCACTCGCAGTCACAATCTCCGTGGATGGAAAGCCTCTATCTACAGGCCATGTGCCCCTTAACGCTACCAAAGTGGAGCTGCCTTTCTCGCTCAAGGGTCTATCGCCACGCACTGAGGCGTACAACGTCTCGTGCACGGCTACGTATTCATCAGGCGCGTCGAGCAAGGCTCAGAAGTTCTCAAGCTCTGCTTCTCTGGCCTTTCTACCTGATCCTCCGGCCGGTCGGTCCGTTACGAAGATGGACTTGAGGACAGGCGCGTTGCTGGCTAAGCCGGCCACCGGAGAGCCGGGCGACTATGAGGCTGTCTTTCCTATTGGGTTCTACACCAGTTTTGGCGGTTACCTTGCGGATAACTTAACTTTGCTGAATGATCTGAAAGACCAAGGGTACGTAAAAATCTCCTCTTGTACTCCACTTTACTCACTACAGCCTTCAGATTCACCGTTGTAAGCTTCCCCAGTTGCCAGCATTGTGGGCCATATCCTCTTGAACTTGCTGCTTTTAGGTACATCCGGTACCGACGTTTGATAATTTGACCGCACTTGAGCTTGTGCTCGACCGTATGCAGGAGCTTGGTTTGTATCTTATGTACGACATGCGATGGTGCGTCAGACTTTTCTAGTGAGCTCGTACACGGTTAATCAAACCTGTAGGACGTACATGAATGATACCGCGGTCACCGAGGAAGTTGACCGCATCAAAAACAGACCTAATCTGCTTTTGTGGTCAGTAATATAATCGCCTGTCAGAAACTAGGTTTAAGTTGTGTCTAGGTACACCGGAGATGAGCCGGATGGAACTTCTGGTGAGCGTGGCGATTATCAACATGGCTGATCAAGAGAGGCTCACGCGAAGTGCAGACCCTTTGAATGCGACATCTCATTCCTACGACCTCATTTACTCTCTTGACGGGTATCATCCTGTCTCCCTGGTTCTGTATGTTATTCTGCTTTGACTTGTTGGACACTCATTTACAATTGGGCAGAAATTGTGAAAACTACTTCTTCACCCAGTACACGGCAGGAACGGATATTGTCATGCAAGATACCTACATGATCGGGAACAATGTCACGTTCTCGAGTCAATGGAAGTAAGCTCCACCGATTACATTGCTTCGTTGGCCGAAAGTGATATCGCCCAACTCAGTACGGTTTGTACCCCGGACTACGGCGACTGTGGCTGCGACAACTGCAAAGGAGAATTTGAAGATATTTCCACTCGCATGGATGAATTTGCCGAACGGCTGGATGACAATGGCTGGGACAGGACGAAAGCTGTGTGGACGCCGTCCCCCAGGCCTTCGGCGATGATACGTGAATATCATATGCCTCTCACACAAATAACGCACTACTAATTTATACATGCAGGTATTGGAAGCGTAAACCGACTGGAAAGGAATATGTAGTCCAGAGCGTTCTTGGGATCAATCACGGCGCGCTCGGTGTCGTCGCTTGGAACGACCCTACCACTGCCGACATAAAAGCATCCGCAAGTGTCCTTGCACAATCACTGGCCTCCATGAAGGATTTCATTCTCAGCCCGAATGCTGCATTCAGACACCTGAAGAGCGACAGAATAGACGTGGGATTGTGGACTGTGGGCGCAAAAACGTTGCTCTCCTTGGGACGAATTTGAACTATGATACTGCGGCGTTGGAGCTTGCGAGTATCAAGGAGGTTAAAGGGAAGAAGGCGACGCAGGTCCTGGATAGCGGCGCGAAGGTGCAAGGCGCGAAGATCTCTTTCGATGCGACTGGTACGGGTGGATTTATTTTCGGCTGACTATCTCGAGACGAATTGTGACGAACTTACGATCACCCATGGTCCACGTTCAGAGCATGACACGATAAATTCGGCTTCCTATGCTTGTAGTAGCTACCTATAGTAAGTATGCTAGGCTGGTGCCATACTACAATAAACGGATTATGGCAAGTTGTGGTGCGAGATGGGCAGTGGTATCCCTGGTCAGCGCATTGGAGAGTTTTTTTCGATACTGTTCTCAAGAGGCAAATAAACATGTATTTCTACCAAATCTGTGACACTCACTTGACACCTCAAGCCCTCGCAACAAGACTCAACGAGACCCTGACCTTGACTCAGATTCCTTACAGCCGTTCCGCCGAGCTGCAGATCAGACAAGTTTTATCTTATCTTATCGGATTGTATATAGGTTAAATATCAATTAACTCACGGTCACAGAAGGCGTGCGAAAAGGCCCGCCGAAATTACCTCTAACGCTTGGTACCGACACCCATTACGCTTACACCTCCTTGGACCGCGCGGCACGACCCCAGCGAACACTGCAAACACCTATAACATCTGCTGGAACCAGTATATCTCGCTGTGCTATACGTCTCGCGACCTTACCGGCGAATTACTCTACCCTGATTGCTCGCGCGCGGCTGCATAGGGTGAATTCTTGTCGACTCGTACCCTGGGGCTTTGATAGCCTACGCAAGCTTGTCGCACACACACGATGACGGCAAAGTAAAATGAAGAGGATACCACCCAGGTCCCCTACGCCCCCGAACCTACCCAGACCACCCAAGACGCAACACGGCTACCTTGGCCCTCGACCGCCGCCTCCTGCGGACATGCCTCGACCCGCCTATTCCTTTACCTGAAGGCCTACCCCCGCTTCCACATCCTACGGCAAATGGGAGGAAGAAAAAGAAGAGGAAAAGTAAGGGCAAGGGGGTAGCGCCATGGCCAGATGTACGATGAAGATGATGAGGAGGACGAGGAGCTTGCCGGAGTTGGAGCCTGTGACAATAAATGGGCGAGGGCGGTCGGGCTCCCACACAGGTTGTCGCCCGACCTGGAGTCGGTGCACCTGTCTACGACGGCGTCGCTGTCGGCATCGGTCGCTGCTGCTGCACGGCTGAGTCCTACAGCGGCGGCTGAGGCAGAGCTGCTTGCGACGGCGGACCACTTGGCACGGAGCATGGAGGTGGACCCAGAGGGGATGGTGAACGATGAGTACTGGGCATCGTTTCCGGACCACCTGCGCAACTTTGTACGACACACTTACTCTCAATTGAGCTCTCCTGGTAACGAGGCACAAAAGACTCAGGCGATGTATGCAATTGCTCAGCAAATACATTCTGGCGCAGGCGTGAACTTCACTGCGTCCGCGACGGTCAAAGGCGCAACACGCACGTCGACGACACGGTACCCGCCCGGTGCGTTCCCCACAAATATCTCGTCCACGGGCGCCGTTCGACTCTACCATCTTCAACGAGCCCGCGTTTGTGCAGGCGATGGCGGCGGCGGCCAAGGACTACAGCCGATGCTGGGGCACATGGCGGAGGAGCAAGACTATGGCAGCGAAGACGAGCCCGAGTACGTCGAGGAAGACTACTACAGTGAGGACGACGAGGGCGACGTTGGGGAGGAGGACATGCTGGACGCGCTGGGTCGGGCAGATGGGCGGGCACGGCGGGCAGCCGGAGGCGGCGCCGACGAGTAAAAGGAAGAAGAGGAAGAAAAACAGGCGGAGCAAGAGGGCGTCTAACGGGAGTACGGCCGGAGAGACCCCCGAATTGGCGGCGCCAGTCATGCCCGAGAGGGCGGCGTCACCGGCCGGGCGAAATCTGTCGAGTGCGCCTGCGCCTGTCTCTGTCCCTCATCCACGAATGCCTGCACCGCGAACAACGCCGGCGACGAACCCGCCCCCGAGCTCGCGCGCGGCGGGCAAGCAGTCCCATGTCCTACGCGCGCAGCCTGCGCCCGCCAACCCACAACCGCAGAGCCGCCGTGCAGCGTCGAAGGCACCCATCACATCCCACGCTTACCAGCATAACCATGCTCATCACCACCCATCGCCCCCATCCTCCAATGCCTCCCAGCCGCATAAACACAGACCGCCAGCAAACGGCGCAAATATCCTGCCCAGGACCAAAAATCCCAGCAAGATCTGGTCTACCTCTACCTCCGAGGAGCGCGAACGAATCAAGGAGTTTTGGCTCGGTCTCGGCGAGGAGGAGCGCCGCAGCCTCGTCAGGATCGAGAAGGAAGCCGTGCTTAAGAAGATGAAAGGAGCAGCAGAAGTCATTCGTGTATGTGTGCCGTATGCGGCGAAAAGCGGTCTGTGCTCTACATCTCCTACCCCTTTTTTCTCTCTTTTGCATCGCTGATCACACCCCCGCTCTACGAGCATGTAAACGCCCCCTCAACCCTCTTACACGGTTTATTTTTCAATGCTGCACACGACCTTTGGATGAAATAGAAATGCTATTGAGGAGGAGCTCGAGGTACTGTACGATGCTTATTACGAAGAGCTAGAACAGTACGCGAACTACCAGCAGCAATACATATCCTCGGGCGGCACCATAACCTCCTCCGCAAGGCCCCGGCCCCTTTCCCGGGAGCGTCGGCTCGACAAGAATGGCGCTGTCATCGGTCCCACACCCGTCTCGAATGCCCCCCCTGCACGAGCGAAGAAACGGCGTCGTTAATGGTGCCCGAAAAAAGCGGTCAAAGCGGAGAGCGAGTTCGAAGATGACGAGGACGCAGAAGAGTATGAGGAGGAGGAGGAGTACGAAGACGAGGAAGAGGAGGAGGACGAGGAGGACGAGGAGGAAGAGCCCAGAGCCTGAAGAAGAGGAAGACGTCGCAAAGCCTCCAGCAGATCGACGGACGACGCGACGGCGGGCAGCCGCGAACGGCAAAGCCAAACGGGCGAGACGGACTGGCAAACTTCGGGAACAGTCTCACCGTCACTGGCAAGTCCCCTGTCTGATCTCGTGCCCTCTAACGTTGTTCTCATCACGTTTAGGTGCAGGCAACATCCTCACAGTAGCAGACGACCTCCTGAAGAATGATGGGCAGAAGTTTCTGGAAATGATGGAACAGCTGGCGGAGCGGCGGATGCAGCGAGAGGAAGAGGCAGTAGCGGTGGATGTCGAGGATGACAGTGAGGATGAGGAGGATGAGGAAGGCGATGAGGAAGAGGACGAGGAGGACGAGGAGGAGGACGAAGAAGACGAGGAGGAAGAGGTACGTTCTCTTGTGACTGGTCCACACGACCCCCTTCTTATGTGTGTCAGGTCATGACGGAGGAACAGAAGATGGAGGAGGGAAAGCGCATGTTCTCCATCTTTGCTGCACGCATGTTCGAGCAGCGCGTGTTCCAAGCTTACCGCGAGAAGATAGCTCAGGAGCGACAGCTTCAGCTACTGCGGGAGCTTGAGGATGAGGACAAGATAACTAAAGAGAAGGAGGCCAAGAAGCAGACGCAGAATCAAAAGAAAAAGGACAAGAGGCGGTATGTTCACAAATGAGTCATCGCCGTGTTTCATACTAACCAAGTCAATCACCTTTAGTCAGCAGAAAATGGCTAAGGAGGAAGAGAAGGCCGCCCGTGCAGCAGAAAAAGGCAGAGGAGGAACGTGCCCTCAAGGCCAAACAGGCAGCACAGGAGGAAGAAAATCGGCGGCGGCGGGAAGAGGAACGCGTTCGGAAAGAAGCTCTGCGGAAAGCTCAGGAGGAGGAGAAGGCACGCAAGGACGAGGAGCGCCGCAAACGTCTTGCTGAGGAGAAGGAGCGCGAGGCCGAACGCGAGCGGAAGCGTAAGGAGAAAGAAGAGAAGGCGAAGCAGGAGCGCAAGGAGCGGGAAGAGCGGGAACGTAAGGCGCGTGAAGAGCGGGAAGCGAAGGCTGCCGCGGAGCGCGCTGCTCGAAGGGAGCAACAAGAGAAGGAGGAGCGCGAGCGGAAGCTGGCCCGGGAACGAGAAGAGAGGGAACGGGCTGAACGCGAGCGTGTTGAAAAGGAGAAGGCGGAGAAAGAGCGTGCGGAGAAGGAGAAAGCAGAAAAGGAGGCGCGTGAGCGACAAGCTGCTCAACGCGCCGCCGCCAAAGCTGCTCGTCCACCGACTTCACCTCGTAACGCTACCGCCTCCGGCTCGACGCAAAGATCGCCCAGCGCGCCCGGCCCCTCGAAGAAGAACGGCGCGAAGGCAGTGCCGACCCCTGCTCCTGTCATTCAACCTCCAAGACCTTCCCAGTCTCGTCCCCAGCTGGTAACCAGTCCACAGCCCCCACATATTCCTCCTCCCATCGCCCCCTCGATGCCTCAACATCTCCCGTCACCGCTGACTCCACTTTTTCCCACCAGCCCCAGGTATCCTCCCACCGCCTGCGCTGTCCCCGGCGCGTACCGTATGTGCCTCCTGGACCTTACGGTGCTAGTTTCCCACCAGGGCCGACACTGCCTCAAGGCCCGTCCTCCCTGGCACCCTCCGCTGTCCCTCGAGGTTTCGGCGCCGGCCCTCCGTTTGAAACCTCCGGGCTTTTGTTCGCAACCTCGCACCACCAGCGCCAATAGGACCTCCAAGCAAAGCTGCTCAGAACCCACTTGCTTCTCCGACGCAACTTGCACCAGGACCTCCAGGACGGCGATCATCTATGGCTGACCTAGGACCTATTGGACGGCCCGTTGCCCCCATCACCCCCATTGCATCCATCGCGCCCATTGCCCGTCCAGCAGGCGAGCCCACAGGCTCTGGCAGCACGTCACCTAGTCGGCGTTCACCGATTCGTCCGAAGGGTGTGCTCGGCTCGTCAGCGCTCGCCGCGGACGACGACGAGATCGTGCGTGCGCCCGGCCGTCGCACTGTCGCGCCTGGGGTGGTCGGCTGGGCGCGAGCGCTGCGAGTCCGCGTGCGAACGGACCCGACATGCGCGCACCGTGGCCGTCCGCGGGCGCTCGCGCCAGGGTTTTCTCGCCGCGTCCGCTGTGGAACGCGCCTGGGATCGCTGCACCGGACGCGTGGCCATCTCAGCCGTTCTTTCGCCACACAGTTCACTAACCACGAACCTTCACCGCCACCGCATAGCGGTTCTTGAACCTTGCTTGCACTCGTTTGTTCTGCTCCTGTGTCTCTCACTGCTATATCATTACCTGCAATATTTTTGTTGTTCTAACCTCCGGCACGCCACTGACAATGCGAAGAAGAAATGGTGATAATTTTGATAGCCTCTGATAACGTGTGACATAAGTTAAAGCAGCTTGCTCGATGCCGCGGGTGCGACTCGACTGCGAATGAGCTTGATGATGTATAGAGGGAAGGGCGCTGATCGCAACAATGACGGCGACCTTCCATGCGAAACGATGGTCAACACAAAGGCGAGATCTGCCGGGGTGCATATAAGCTTGCGTTGAAAAATGTATGATGGCATGCTTACCGAAATACTCCGGAAGGAATACCAAGCTGACAGCGTAAAGGAAGAAAAGTCACAACCTCAGATATTATCATATAAAACATGCCTGTAGACGGGTTAGGCTAAACTTCTCCTATGTCAAAAAGACACATACCAAGTCGTGATCTCCAATGCAACCATTATGAGCTCGTTGAGCACGAGAGCTGTGAAAGAAATAGATACGATGTTCAAGAATTCGTTCTCGAACAAGGCCAGGGACATTATCATGATTGCGGCACCTGGAATCTCGTTGAGAGCCCCCGATTACGATAGCAGAAGGCACGCTGCACACCTTGGTACACGCTAATGATGAACCACTGGAAAAATGTCTTGTACGACAGGACGCGGCCCTAAGATGGTATTCAACACACTGTGAAGTTCACGAATGCTATTCCATACCTTGACCAAATCCTTGTAGAGCTCGGGATACAACAACGCCAAGTCCTCGCTTACATCGCGGTCCAGTACGAGTGAGAAAACGGGTGCCATAGTATACACACCGTCGCGTATCCGGCCAAAAGCCATCCTTGGTAGAGAGCGATAGGCGCGAAGTAGAAGATTGCGGAGAATACGGCCTGCATGATCGAGATGATGAGGCCGCGGTGAATGACGAACTGCGCGAGCTTAGCAGACCGTCGATACGAGTTTCTGCCATGCCATAACAGCAGCTTAGTGAGGAAGCTGAACTGGGTAACCGAAAAGTCTGCCGCCAGGGAGGCTTGTTTGCCCTCCTTACCGACAATGCCCACACCTGTGGTGGACGAGTCAAACGCGGGAGGCCTAGTTGATAACATATATGATTGACTTACCAACATCCGCGGCTTGGATCATACTGACGTCGTTACCACCATCGCCTATGCAACAAACCCGTTTCTTCGTATGACTGCGAATTAAACGCGCCACATCGGCCTTCTGGGTAGGAGAACATCGACAAGCAACCACAGCAGACAACTTCGTAGCGATCTCGATGAACTCTTTCTTGAATAGATTGAGACAAAGCTGAAGAAGCCAAGTTGTTACAAATGTGACGGTGAGTAAATAAGTGCTAGTCTTACCTGCAGCGATTCGCCATCAATGACAAGGCAGCAGTCCAGCTTGTTTTGAAGAAAGTCAAGCTGGTGGCGAACTTCGTCGGCCGTCTTGACTACGTATATGACGAGGTTAGCCACAATATGCCGAAGTCCAAGTTGGATACCCACGCTTCGCAATTGGATGAATATACTGATTACGAGCCACCGAGCCTTGGTGGAAATAGCGATGCACGTCGCCGTTTCGATTTTGTCGCCCGTCAACATCCACAATCTTGATACCAGCATTTCGTAGAAGCTCCAATGTGGACTTAACCTCGTCTTGCAGTTTTATCTTCGACGCCAGTCAGACCCAGCAGCTCTAGCTCACGCTCCAGGTATTCCGAAACTACAGTTTGCATCGCCTCATTTCTGCCATCGAGGCGCACGCTGGCCTCGCGGTGCTTCTCCTGAATTCATTGTAGGACTGGTCGTTGAGCCGTCTGCGTGCCATGACGAGAGTACGGAGGCCTTCCCGCGCCATGTTCGCGGTCTCCTCCTCCAGCCAGTCGTTGCGTTGGACAATTTTCGCCATGACCGCATCAGCACCTTTCTGTAGAAAGGTGATTTCCTTGGTTTGCATGTCCACGCACGACAATACCCATGCGCTTCGACTCGGATGTAAATGGGAATAGCTCGAGCACTTCGTATGTCAGTTTCGAGCCGGTGGGACTTTGCAGCTCGATATTCGGGTTCTGTCGCGGAAGGTCAGCGTAAGCCCAACAGACTCGGTCCACTTGACAATGGCAACCTCGTCGGGAGATGATGCCTGGTACGTTACAGAACCATCGTCATTCGTGACTGGAGTGACCTGTGGAACCCTATTAGCATTAGACTGAGTTTACACCATTGTGAACCCACGTTGTGACACAGGGGGCTAGGCTCAACACCACATCGTGTACCCTAGAAGACATGTCTCGACGGCCCCTGTTGGCGAAGCTGAACGCCAGTAGCAACCGAGTGTTTCCGGGGCCCATGACCAGCTACATAAAGATCAGCGATGTCAATCGTCCAAGTGAAACATAATCGAACAAACCTCCATCCATGGACGCGCCAAATGACAATGCAAGCTGATAGGGCAACCTCGTCCATGGACTCGGCTCCGTACGACACGGTACCCATATGCAGCTTCTTCATTTCCATCTCTGTAGTCTATTTAATACCAAAATCGATCGTGTTTCATGCGTACATACCATTCTGGGTTAGCGTGCCGGTTTTGTCGCTAAGTAGGTATTCGATTCTTCCAAGCTCCTCCGGAAGAGTGCTCGTGCGTACGATAGGTGTTTGGGTATCTCCGAGTCCGTCATTATTTTTTCTGTGCATATACCGTCTTCCCCATATCCAAATTGACTCGTAAACTGCCGACGGTGTGAGTATGCTATGCGCGAGTCCGGGAAATTCCACGCACCTGTATGGGTATAATCGACGAGAAAAGAATCAAGAAACGGAAGATAAATATGTACCACAAGCCCCGAAGCCATTCAGTGCGACCAAGACAAAGGAAAGCGCAAAGGTGACGGCACACAAGATCTGAGCTCGGCGATTAGAAAACACGGTCATCCGGCGTATATAGCCTGCCTACCTTAGCTTAGGCCGTTAATCTCGATATCCAGCAGCCCAACCTTCGTCTCAGGGCGGCTCGTGTTCA
Organism: Phlebiopsis flavidoalba; assembly: GCA_035772785.1. Lineage (NCBI taxonomy): Eukaryota > Fungi > Basidiomycota > Agaricomycetes > Polyporales > Phanerochaetaceae > Phlebiopsis > Phlebiopsis flavidoalba. The sequence goes on from JAOCPU010000069.1 coordinate 149,717, forward strand.
TGACCGCACGCGTCTCAGGGCCAAGTGTAGATCACGAAAACCCTACCGCGGAGCCAGCCGCGAGGACCGTGTAGATGCCCAAGGGAAAGGACGTTTTCCGCGGTTAAGGGCTCGATAGTTGTACCGAGATGGAACATAGGGGACGTCATCGCCGACTGCTCTTGTTGGGGGCTGTGTTGACAGTAAACTGTCACGCCGATGAAGGTGTAAAGGTCTCCTTGATAAGGGCATCGCGCTGTAAACCGTTAGTCTGGCGCATATATGCAGGCGTAAATGAATGAGAATTACCTAAATTTTCGGTAAATTTCGGCCTGCGTCCAGTGAAAGCGACCTCATCGTCGCTGGGCAACTTCTGACACGTAGGTACAGCGAACAGATCGACATGAACCAGTTTCCAGTCCGTCTCACCGTCCAATTGGTCTGTGGCGAAATGAAAAGCAAGTTCCTGAGCTATCTGACACTGTCCGCAAGAGCAACACGGAAACAAAAAAGAGGGAGGTCCCGCAGGGGGGGGGCACTCGCTGGTTTTCTTCTCGGAGGGGCAGCAGCGGCACCAAGTCGCCAACAGCAATTTGCGAAGAAGGGACCGAGCGGGTATGGGGGGGTAGGGGGCCTCCTTCGTCCGAGGAGTAGGATGAAGGCTCTAACACCAGGTATCGTTTGTGGAGTTGGCGTTTTTCACGGTCCCGCAAGTGTCTCTTGTAGTCGTCATAAGCCTCCTTTCCAATCGTAACACATAGCACAAACGCGAGGGGGGGCGATGTATGTCGCAATAGGGCCCAATCTTGAGCGCGGGGACGAACTGTGAGAGGGCGACGAGCAGGAAGTACAAGTTGAAGAAGAACTTGAATTGCTCGTCTAGAAGACGATGGGGAGGAATGTGAACGCGTTGTACTTTCTGGTTACGCACGAATGTTTGGCGGAAATCGTTTCTGGAACTTCTCTGCAGAGAACACACCGTTCGATCAAAACAGGTGCGGAGGGGCACTCCAGTCAGACACGACTCACACCGAAAAACTAGCCACTCCCGGAGAGCCAGTGCACCAGTGCGACGCGCACCTGTTAGGTCCACGGAAGGGTATCGTACGCGACTTGTCGTTTCCCCGACTTACTCTTCTTCGATACGCTTGACCTCTGCAAGCAGTTTTAAAAACAGGTCCAAAGATAAGAATCATAGCAAAACGCACTTTGTGACGCAGTCTCAGCGTGGATGTCTGCTTCTCGCTCGTGCTGCCGAGTGCCATGCTCATCTCCCGATAAAGCGTAGCCTCCTCGGAGTCGTCATTCGTAGCGGTCAGCGAGCACAGCTAATCGACGCCTACATTCGACTGCATGACGCGGAGCCTGCCGCTGCCGCCGCAGCGCGTTGCACAGACTAAAGGCATGTCTGAAATTGTTGCATGTGTGGCGCTGTCGCCTGACGAGTGCTCGTCCTCGGGTAGAGCAGTGTATCCTGCTCGTGTTTGTCCGTGATCCGGTCGAAAGTTGCGCAGAGGGATCTCAGACATAAACCTAGATTAATGAATGATAGCCTGCTCAGGGAGCCAGGCCGAAGCCTGTGTCGGCAGAGGATAGATTGGAATGTGTTTACAGGGCTTTCGAGCTGGGCCCGTGCAATGTCAATATTTGGCGATTTCGGGCCGTTCACCACAAGTAACTGAATCGTCGTCGCCGGTAAGTATGCGCGCTGTATCGTGCTAAGTGTAAAATCTGACTGTGAGAATTTGAGCGATTATCGGAATCAATATCAAGATCATTACCTCGTCCGTTTTCGCACGGTCATACACTCAATATTGAAAGGGCAACGTCATTCCAATCTGAGATCCAAAGTCTTCCCCTACCTTGTCCTGCGTCCGCTCAGATTGAGCTGCCACGGGGAGCATACTATAGAGGTAATTTTTTGGTATCACTTTTGTCATCGTGGTTATGTATACCGTCTCAAACCCGGCTGGTGACTAAATTTACCGCAATTCTTTAAGTATGCTAAGTACCTGATCAACCTGAACGGTTTGCTCCTCCAGGTTCATGACCCTGCACTGGGTCGTAACAATGGAGCCTTGTGTCTAAAACTTCACAGGTTCGGATAAGTCAGCTCCTTACTTGATACTCGGTCCAAAAACCATCGCTTTAACGACTACCGACTCGCACTCGCAGCCCCACCTACACGCAACGCAGCGCCAATGGAGTCTGGGTCTCAAATCCGTCTTCGAACTTCTGATGCATACCAAGGCCCAACAATAGGTGCAACGTTTCTTGTTCTCAGCTCCAAACCCACATCGCACACACACGCCGAGCCAGAGCACTCGTCTCTGCGATGCCGAAGAGACGTGCATAGTCAGCTCATGATGGAACGTCAGTCCAGCCTTTCTGCCAGAGACTCAGCCGTATCATCCTGAACCCAAGCTCCGAGGCGAGGTCCTCTGTCTGGATCACCGGTGAGCCCAAGACCTCGACATGAGGCGCAGCTCGGCATATGCACACCACCTGATAGGCCCGCCGTAACCCCGTTCTTCCTCATCCCTCCAACTTCCTAGACAAAACACGCCTCGGAGTTCCAACGCACGATCGCGACATACCGTGCTGCAACAGCTCGTAGGCTGTCTTCTACGGTGCAGTCGCACTACGCCCGTCGGACGATGCCCGCCGCCTCCTCCAGCTCTCCAAGGTTTGCATCTCCGCCCGGCACCCTCGCGGCCCCTCCCTTTCGCCACCGCCGGCTCGCGAGCGACGATCGCCCGGTACAGTCCCCCTGAAGTGTGCACAGCCGCCTCTCGCACGCACCGCACATCATTATTAGAGTTTGGATGCTTGCCCTCCGTCCCAGAGTTAATCTCTCGGCGAAAGGGTCGGAGTGAGCTCGTGTCTTTGTTTTTGGCCTTTGTGCGTGCGTCCGCCTATCCGTCGCGATCGTACCTGGCTATTAATGCTTGGGGCGTGCTATTACTGTCGCCATCTGGGTGTTCGCGTTGTGGATAGCCGACCGTCGCCGAGAAGTGCGTAGTAGGGAACGCGAAGTAGTGCGGTCGGGGCCTGTACAGAGCTCATTGACCCCGGAGAGTCTTCGTTGACATGGCTTCTGCAAGATAATGCACGTCCGAATACAGAACCGAATAGACATGCACAGGGTGTGCGTTACGTACCGAAGAAGTTAACGTAGTACTTACGTCGGGATCGACTCGTCGACGGTATCTGTCGGATATTTTGTGAAAGCGGGGTATTTCTCCGGGGCGGTCCGAGTTCAAGTGTACACTATAGTACCGCGAGGTGCGTTCGTGGATGGCGAACCATGTACTTCGTCGTATACAGCACGGAGAGCTGCTACGCTCGAATACACCTGAGGGCTGTACCGTAGAACTGCTCGCTGCGTAGCTACGTTCGTCGCTGTCTTATGGAGCAATATTGAATGTGATCTGGAGCGCACGCGCTCTTGGTTTCGGGCCTGTGCACGCCATTGCCACCGGATTCCCTTCGTAGATGTCGCTTCTGAGAGAGAAGCAACGTCTGAGCACAAAAGCGGACAGACATGCCAGAGTGCATTACGTACCGTAGAAGCGTAGATGCGGCTGCGATGTATTGTGATCGGACAGTCGTAAGTTTGAGTCGAAACATTGTTCTCGCGCGTAGACAAGGGTAAGGCTATTTATCCTGGGCCCGATCCTAATGTGTCTTGGGAGAGATCGCCAGTAAGGGTATGGCCTGAGTGGACCTCATTGTTGAAGTGCAGAAAGGGACGATGCGAGCACGGCAGACCAGGCTGCAGAACATGGATGCGCTGTGTTCTTTCACTAGGATCATGGTGACGTTCGCTCCAGGAGGATAGAAGCTGTGTCTGTGTGTACGTGGCGAATAGGTATGCACTCGGGCAAAACACTGGCAAGTTGGGATAGAAAGGGTGACAGCGTCGAAGTGATGCACGGCAGAAAGAAGGTGGGATCGAACGGCAGAAACAAGCAAACGTACGACTTTTCTTGCCGTGAACTTTATGCGGCACATAATTCTAGGGGTTGCAGAGAGTTCGCTCAGACAAGAATGTGTCGTGAGTGTAATTTGGCGTGGCAGAATTCAGTTGACGGTCCCCATTTTCCACACCGCGTGGCCCGACGAGAATGGTGCGCGAAGTGAAGGCTGCGAACTAGACCAGCAGGATACGAGGGCCCAGAAGAAGGTGTTTCGGTTTGCACTAGACAGCAAAGGGCAAGGTCTTTCCGAAATGCCAGAACCAGCGAGTGCCCTTCGCACTTAGTAACGGACCGGCGAGAGTGATGGCAGTGACGACGACCGTGTGCAGACAGGGGGGCACTTTCCCAAAGACAGAGGGACGAGTGTATTGGACCCATCTTGTAGTGACGACGGAGGACAGAAGGTAGCAGTCGGCAGACGAGCCTAGTCGTGTTTCACGCGGCACTGCGTGTGCGACTCATCGCGTCGAGTTTAATGAAGCGCGGTGGCGCTGAGAACGCGCTCGCGCAAAGGTACTGGACTCGACTGAGGGTCTCGAGTTACTTCGCCAAGATCTGCGAAGTGCTGCCGTAATGTGTGTCGGGCTTGTGCGGCGCCATTATCCCCGGGTGACCTTCGCTGATGCGGCTTCTACTGGGAATAAGACCATTTGAGCGCAGAGCGGGCGCAGCCACAATGATATACGATGCATCTGTGGCCCTGGTGCTGTGAAGGACCCAGCTGGACGCGAGACGGCCTTCGAGATCAATAGAAGGGGGTATCATGTGGTGGGTGGGACTGAACGAGGGAAAGGGAGCGCAGGGGCTCGGAAAACGAGCAGGACCGGCGGATAGACCGTGGTAAAAAGGTGGTGTGCTAGGAAGAGCCCGGAAGCAGCGTCGTGACGGCGTACGCGCTGTGGAATCACGAGACGTCGACTCGCCCTCGCCGTACCCTGGTTCCCTGGCTCGCAATGTGTAAGACGACCGAGGTGGGGAGAGCAAGTAGAACGACTTACGTACGGCGATGGTCGGAGCGTCCGAGCACATTGGTCAGAGTCGCAGACGTCACCCGGAATTCCTGTGTGCCATTCGAGCTTCGCTTCGTCTTCGCGCTATCACCCTCCCTCCGAACACTCCTTCATAGTCCGAAGCTTCGGGTGTTCCTAGGATTCAGTGTATTGCGATAAGTGGCAAGCGCGGCGGTACAACCGTTCAACGCGCAGTAAACGTTGAGCCAGTATTCGAGACCATATACAATGAAGCCATCTCCAATTTTTAGAAAGTAAATCACATCTTACGAACTTCAAGGGTCCATCGCGTCCTTTCGACACGTGACACGCAACGTTTCCGGCGCGGTCTTCGCGTGTTCGCTCTTGCGACCGCAAAGTTCGGACAGGGATCGCCTTCATCCTTTACTCGTATCCCACTTGCTTCTTGGCTATGATTCTGCTTACACTACGACAGAGAAGGAACATGAATCTGACATAGTCTATTGGCAAAATGTCGGTCCTAAGTCGCCACAACCGGCGGTGACGAGGATCGTCTCGTTCAGCGACTCCAACCCAATATGGCGCAAAACTCCACCCGCCGTACTAGGCAGAAGTTTGCAGCGCCCGTAATGTACACGGTGAGTGTCAGCAGTCCAACTTTCTCGCGGACCTAGGCCTGATTGTAGGTTTCAAAGTAGCTCGGGGCGCACTGTGAGAACAAACTCTGCAATACAATAATGCGCCCCAGAGCTTCAGCTCAAGTCAGTTCCGTCAAGGGTCATCGGCCGTGAGATTGGCGCTGTATTCGGGCTTCAGCTTCCAGGCTGAAACGACCAGAAGCTAGGCCACCGCACCCTCAACGCGATATTACTCCAGGAACGCTGGGGCTCGTCACGGGCCGCCGCGCGCGTCGTGAACTTGCCGTCGCTCACGTCCGCTGCGAATTCGCCGTGGATTTGGTCCCAAAGCGACGCCCCTAGCACACGATGCACTGCGGGGGCCATCCGCCGTGGAAATGGCCCGCGAGCACGTCCGCTGCTGCTCAATACACCGCGAGCAGCTGACCGTCGCGCGTGTGTGGCGTCCCACTGCACGCAGACGCGCCGCACCAGCAACTCGGCGGTACGATGCGCATCTCGGAGCGGACGTGCCCCCAACTCTGTTTTGCGGCTGCTTGGCCGCGGCGCGTAAGTACCTCGCCACCGTGTGCTACTCCAGCTAACTAATCACCCACGGCGTTTTAGTGCGTCGAAACACGCGCCGCAGCATATATGCGCGTGAGTGCGCGGTACTGCCGCCTCCGAGGGGCCGAAAACGAGGCTCCGTCGTGTCTCGCGCGCCGTGGTGCGTGTTGAGATGGACAGATTCCCAGGGGCTGCCGATCCCCCTCGAATGCCGGCATGGCGAGGCTAAACGGACCTGTTGTGCGCGTGCGGTGCTGCTAGCCTTTCTGGGGCCTAGTGTGCTGGGTTGGGCTAGCACGGCCGCCTGTTCCTGCGCCTGTCACACCCATCATGCTGGCTTGCTGGCTGGTCGCTCGGTGTGCTCGGTATCGCGGGGTGCAGAGCGGGGGCGCGACACGTGATGCGAGTCTATTAGCTGCAGGCATCGATAGCAGCAGCTTGCTTATCCGATCGCACTGCGTCTGCACTCTCTATCTCTTGACCTGCCTGCAGGCAGCCAGCTCTGTGCTGCGAATCCCGGTAAGTGTGCACAATTCCGGTCACGATTTCGCAGCGGTGTTGATGGAGTATACAGGGATGGCCCTGCGTGGTGGCGCCGCCCCGCCGGCAACTTGAGGGGTGGCTTCTGTCGCTGGTGATTTCCATTCTGTGCGGAGTAAGTAGGTGTCCTACGTGGGTAGGAGGCGTCGTCGGACATGGGCAGGAGCCAGGGGTCGAGGCAGCTTCGAGAAATCAGAATCGCGCCGCCGGTGTGGGCTCTCGCGGGCCCCCGAGGCACCGATGTGTGTGAGTTGCTTTTATTCTGGATCAGTGGACAAGCTGCCGGGTGTTTCAATCAGGCTCACATGCATTAGTTTCTAGCTCCTCTACGACTGAAGATGCCCGAAGCGGATACAGCCTCGAGGCATCACCCGTCGCGGTCCCGTGATCGGCTGGCGGCTGACAGAGGGGGGATTCAGACGATGGGCGTGACTTCCGCCATAGCTCGCCGGGCGGCGAGTGCACTGCACAACTCTAGTGCCAATCACGACCTCTGCAGGGGAGGCACCGAACCCTTGCCTGGTGTCCCCGCGGCTGCGGGTGCGGCAGCTGGGAGCCACCATCAATGACTCGTGGGCTGTATTGGGAATGGGGAGGTGGTCCATCACGGGTGCGTTCTTCTGTGTGCGGACTGGAATTCCAGCTTCGCCAAGGGCTCTGATGGTAGCCCATAGAGCTTGGGAACAGTCGGTGAGTCGTCTGTTTACGTGCGGGAGGACACGGTGGTTGCTGATGCATCTTTTAATGAATGTGGCAGATGCGTTCGTGGAAGAGATGTCGGTGGTTCGGAGGAGGAGGAGGTATAGCAGTCTGCCAAGCACCATCAAACTGAAACGGGCATAGCTGGGAGGTAACGCCCGGGTGGAAGTCGGCTGTAGTTATTGCTGTGGCACGGTTCCTTGGACGACTTAAAATTATTCGTTCTGCTGCATGCAGGCCGGGACGATCCACGTGTGTGGGTGCGATATTCGAGGCACCGAGGCTTGCTCAGATATTCCAGCATCTCCTAATTTGGACAGGGTTTGCCCTCAAGCGTGGGGACCCCGGACACCGCTAACCTTTGACAACGCCTGCGCGTGCTTGTCCGGCTCGTTATAACACCACCGCCTTCTCTGCGTCTCTCTGCCCTTGCTCCCCTTCTGTCCAGACCGAAATGACACATTGTTTGCTGCGTGTGCGACTGACGGCGGGCGTCTACGAGGAATCGGACTGACATGGTTCGCCGGTGGTGCGCTCGATTGGCTGGATCTATCTACGGTACTCTGACACTGGAGGAAACAACGGAGTAGCCACCGGGACGGCGGTTTGGCAGGGGAAACGGCAGACTGGTGCGCTCTGTGCTCTGCGTGTCTGTGCTGCAGAGATCTGACCGCCGGCCTCTTTCCGGCTCTCTAGCCCAAGTCTCGGGTTCACGCCCAAGTCTCCAGCCTGCGCTCTCTGCCTATCCTGCGCGTGCTATTGTGAGTGCGCCGTTCTCTTTCTAGCGCGTTTCTCATCCGTCTGCTCTGTAGTGGTGCAGCGTCTTGTACGTCGATTACAGCCGGGTTTGGTGGCGCGCATGAAGCTGTTATATGCACCTTTGTGAGTACAAGTCTCTGGTTACATCTCATTCATTTGCTTACTAGTGCTACAAAAGTGTTATTCTCGCCTCTTTGAACACACTTTGGCTACACGGGCAGCGACGCGCGTGGCCGCGCCTCGCCGATCAGCTCGCGTGCGTGTATACCAAGGTACGCCGCATGCACACTCGGCCTTTGTGACTTGCTGACTTGTAATTGCGACTCTAGTGATATGACCGTTGGAGAAATGGCATACAATTACCCTCGAGACAAGACTCACCAGGCCCTTGCTCGCGGGACGGGCGTCTGTCGTCTCGGCGTGTGTTTAGACTACCCACACCTGCCCCTCGTTCACGGGCACGGCGCTTCTGTCGTCTCGGCGTGTGTTTAGACTCCCCCACAACTGCCAACCTGCCCCTCGTTCACGGGACGGCGTTCTGTCGTCTCGGCGTGTGTTTAGACTCCCCACGCCTGCCCCTCGTTCAACGGGACGGGCGTTCTGTCGTCCTCTCGGCCGCGACTACCCCTTCAAATCGCTGAAACCACGTTTCAGCGGCCGCTTCGACCTTCCGCAAACGCGCCACGCCGTCCACAGCTCTGGAAATAGCGCACATCAACACAGGGCATGCAATTGAAGGCACTCAAGATGGTACTCACCGGTCTCTTGCTCGCGCGGGACGACGATCTGTCGTCTCGGGCGCGAGTTTGGCTTCGGCGTGCGACGTCCATGAAGCCATTCCAGGCTTGCACACCGCGTCTTGATCGCCAGCGGCGCACGTCGTCGGCTCCGACCTCTACGTGCACGCGCGGGGTTCACAAAGCTCCAAGAACACGCAAATCAGCCCACGGATTGCATCTCAAGACGCCAAGACAGGACTCACTCACCGACCCCTTGCTCGCGGGACGGCGATCTATCGTCTCGGCGCAAGTCCGGACTCTCCCCACCGGCGGCCTGTTCGCGGGACGACAATCTGTCGTCTCGGCGTGATTTCGACTTCAATACCACGGAGTATATGGCCTCTACCGTCGACTCCGCCTCGCACGCGCCTCGACCGCATCGTCAGCGGGGCGCGCCGTCGTTCTCTGGCCTCTGAGCGCGGGGGCTCGCAGCTACAAGAACGCGCGAATCAGTATACAGCACTCGAGTCAAAGAGACCCACCAAGACAATACTACTCAACCGGCACCTCGCTCGCGGGACGACGTTTTCTGTCGTCTCGGCGTATGCGCGACGGCTGCGACGGCGCGACGGCGCGACGGCGCGACGGCGCGACGGCCGTCCCGACGTCAAGACCCAATGCACACACGCCGGCTATCCCTCGTCGACGACGACGCACACGACGCACACGACGCACACGACGCTCCTCCACCACGGAGCCAGCCAAACGCCGCTCACTCACCGGCGCGTCAACCCCCGTCGTCCCCGCCAGGGCGTCGGTTCGCCGGACGCCGATCTATCGTACTCGGCGCATATACCCGCTTTCCCAGCGGGCCATACCACCCTTCCTCAAGAGAGACCCACATACACGCCTATGAATCCCATTGGATCCCCGGGTGCAACCCCAGCTCGCGGGACGTCGATCCGTCGTCTCACGACTTAATGACGCCCGTCCGAGGATCTCAAACGGCGGCGTGCAAGTCCGCGTGGACTTTTCGAGGTACGACGTACGGCGAGGGATGGGGGAGAGCATGGTGCTGTGGTGGAGAGGAGAGGGCGGACGGTGCGGGAATCGTCGGCGGGGGGACGCGAGTCGGCGTCGGGGACGGCGGGAGGCAGGGCGGGCATAGTCGCACGCGTCTCGGTGCGTCTGCTTGCGGGCTAGCTTCAAAACACTTTCTCATGCATTGTGTACAGAACCCCGACGATCTGAAGACACCGCGCCGCGCGAAGCCGAAGATCGCTTCCGAATTTCCGACGGGCACTTTCATGGCGATTTTCCGAAACCTCGACGCGCACGCCCCGTTTCTAAAAACCTCGAAACGACTCGCACTGACCCCCGCACAGGCGACGCCCCTGAATTTTGTGCGAGAGCAGAGCGCGCGCCGGACGCGTCGCCCAGCGCGCGATCCGTCCGGTCCGGACACCCCAGGACTAGGACGCCGCCCCACCGGTACGAACCCCCGCTGCTCACGAGAATCCGCATGGGCAACTTCTCGCTGACGCTATCGCCACAGATACCCCTCAACGTCCTCCCAGCCTAGGCGCATCCGCGCCTACGCGTGGAATCGAAAATCGGATTTTCGACTGCGTTTTTCATGGAGATTTTGGCGGCGACCTCGGCGCGCTGGCGATTTGAGGCCTGTTGAGTGTCCCACACCACTGGGAGCATCGATGGGTGAGTTCGCGAGAGGGGCGCGTGTGTGGGGGGCT